>OMLF01013743.1:0-10061 GCA_900302615.1 Holocentrus rufus | reverse complement strand
GGTGTTTGTTTGTTTGTTTGTTTTGTCTTTTGTTTTTGTTTTTTTTCTTTTGTTTTCGTTTGTTTTTTAGGCCTGTCAAACTGTTCGAGCCAGTTTGTATATACTGTAAAATCGCCAGGACAATAAAAGAGACATGAAAATAAAATACAAATGCAAAATGACATTTGGAACTTTAATTTTGATTGTACAATCGTCATATCCGTTTGATCTCAGTCGTCTAGTAACCACTTCCTGTCAAATTAGCTTGAAGCCGCCCGCTGTCAAAGTGATACTCAGAAATTAAGCGATAAAGTAGGGGAAACAAAGACGTGACTCGTGGGCACATTGGTGTGAGAGCATACAGGCAGTATTGTGACAGTGGAAATCAACCATGTTTTCCTTGTCAATGACAGTCCAGCCGCAGGTAAGAGGCCAAGTGACGGTTGTTTTGGGGAAACACCGCTCACTAGAACTAGCTAGCTAGCTAACCTTAGCTTGTTTGCTAGCTACCCCTATGTCATTATCCTCTGCTCTTGACCTGACGTTGAGTTACAGGAGTGATGAGTTGAAAAGTTTAAGTTTTTATCTTGTGTCAGTGTGGTTATCTTCTTTGCTGGACCAAGATTAATATTCTGCGGCCTTTAGGAAGGCTATGCTGTTGAAATTTCAGTGCGTCGTTTGCTGCCAGATAAAGTGCGTCAACAAACAACTTAACGTTTCTCGGCTGCTGATGAACTGTAACGTTATTTTATTTGCTCAATGGGAAACAGTGCAATACGCTTTTCATCGCTAATTATCTGTAGCAACTGGCAGCATTTGTAATTAATACGGCAGAGCTTGTAACTTGACATTGATTATGCAACTCTCCGATGTAACTTACCTTCCACTGCCAGCATAAGATCGTAATCAAATTAATGGGCTTTTCAAGAACGAGGGTTATAGTATCAATATTGTATTCCACTTTTGAAAAACAATTCACATATAGCATCTCGTTGTCAGTGTGTGTGTGATGGTCACCATCAAATTTTTCACTTTACTCGCTCTCTGATTACAGGTGACTGTCCCCCTTAGTCACCTCATCAATGTTGTCCACTCTCTGAAGACCTCAGTGGGGAGCAGCAGCAGTGCCAAAGCAAGCAAACACAAGGAGCATGCCTCAGAGTCAGACCTGTATGGCACAGAGGTAACCACTAAGCACACTATATGCAATATGTGATGCACCCCATTGCTTTCACTCTACCAAACACTGTCCTCATGTCCCAAAAACATGCCTGTGAATAATTTTTGTGGAGAGTGTACCACACATTTGATACACATAACTCATATTTGCATGTTAATATGTGTGTGTGTAGCCCATGTGGAGCCTGCGGGAGCTAGGCTTGACAGACCTTGGAGGGCAACAGCTGGACGAACTGATGAGCAATGTGTTGCCTCACGTCAACCAACAGGAGGTGTTGGTCCCATCCAGCACCAGCGGTCAGAAAGCCTGGAGGACGTCCCATCTCTCCACACACTCTTTCTTCCACAACAAACATGGTAAGGTTGTGTATCTATATAATGAAAAATTCAGCCTCCTATGCTTTATTGTCATCCCACTGAATCCTGCTGAATCTCAGGCTCACCCTTCCTTGGTTTTCAAGCTCGGCACAACTGGAATTTGCATCTCATCAGTGACAGGAGCTGTAACACAAGCCACACTACACAGTTACAGCACAACATTTCTGACACCCGATTCCTTAAAACTCTTGACTGCTGTTAACAAGAAAAACATTAGTTCCCAATGTAAAACATATCTGTGACACCTAAGACTGTAGTACGGAATTTTCCATTTTTTTGTGATTTGTCCCTCTCTTCTGGCAGTAAATTAAATGCTGCTTGAAAAATACACTTTGGGGTTGCTCAGGGCAATACCTTTCAGTTTTTACATGCAAAGAAAAATGGAAGAAAAAAAAACTTTGAGAGAGCTGTGCAATTATACAAGTACAGTAGAAATTGTTAAGTCTGGTTTACTGAAAGTGTCACCAAAGGACAACTCTGCACCAGTGTGGGAATGTTACCACAGTCTCTAGCTCTGCAGTGTCCACCGTAATGTAGAGAATTTTATCAGCGTGTGACGGGCTTAATCATAATTGTGTGAACTCGTTTGGCATTAGATTTAATTTAACATATGCAGCTTTAAAGTGATTCCGAAAGGGTCAACATTTCCCAGTTTGCAAGGGGCTTTAACACAGCTTTGTGCATTAAGACTGCACAGTATCCATACTGTAACAGGTTATATCTCTTGCAGTGTGACTGTAGGTTGTGTGTAGTGAATAATCTCTCTTGTCTCTTTTCAGGGTTCTCAGGTGGTAACATGCCCATGATCGCCCCTGTTTTTTGCAGGCAGAGCCCTTCACCTCTTCAGTCCATTTGCACAGACCTCCAATACTGGCCAGGTAACTTGGAATTAGAACCATTTAGTAAGCAAATATTAAGGCTATTTTTTTGTTTTCCCCACTATTTGTACTCAAGTGTGTGCATTAAACAATGCACTTTTTTTAACACGTTTTTTTGCTAATCACTCATATACTGGTGTAAGTTTGTTGGACTTATTATTTCTTTGAATGGTATGTACTCAAACAACATTGTTAACTTACTGTATTTCTCAAGTGTGTGTCCAGACCAGAGGGTTTAAAACTCTGAGGAATAAAACTAGACGACTGCAGTTAGGCTCCGACCGCCCCCTGGAATCTGATGGCTTCACACCATCTTTTATGAAGGTAAAACTTCATTCTTTGAAATGTTCACAGCTTGCGATTTGCTACAAATCAAAGCTATATTGTTTAAGTTTTTGTCAATCAAAGGATACATTTAAAAAAATACTTAGCAGTAAGTACAGCCCTGTCTGAATATCCCAGCACCAATATTTTGACCCGAACAAGAGTCCTGTGGATTAAAATACTCCAGAGGTTAAAGTCCAGGAGTGTGCAGGCTTTATGAATACTACTGACAAATCTTGCCTTGTATTTCAGGGTTTTTTGACACGTGACAAGGGGTTAGAGATGGAAACTCTAGACAGGCTATTGAAGATCAGGAACATACCTGATGGACACCAGGATGCATTCAAGAGTGGCTTTGCTGAGGGTTTCCTGAAAGCCCAAGCCCTGACACAACGCACACAAGGCATGTGTTTATACAGATACACACACACACATGAACATCCATGTTTTCTCATAAATACAACTGACAACTATGCATTCGTCTACACTCTGTTTGCATATGTTACTTTACAGTCACAGTTACAGTTGGCATTTAGCAGATGCTTTTATCCAAAGTGACGTATACATGAGATTTCAAACAACACAAGCAAGGTACTAGTCGGAGACCACAGCAAGATAAGTGCTACAAAGCTAAGTTCTGGTCCTACAGGCCCTGGCTGCTGTGAGGCTTTAATATGTACCCAAGTATAGAATATTAAGTACTTTTGTACATAATCTATGAGCCACTTATGACTTTGTACTTATATGCTTCCCCCTTCAATTCAGTTCAAATCAAATCATGTTTATTGGTCACTTCACTGTATACACAAGTATAAAGGCAAGTGAAAGTCTTGGGCCACAACAGTGTATCTGTAACAGAGATAGACATTACCCGATACACTCTAGTCTAAAAATGTAACAGGCCTGATTTAATACAATCACAGTCTGAAATAAACAGACATTCTGTTGTGCTATACATATCACAGCGGACACACTAAGACTTCCTTCTCCTTCTCCATTTAGTTTTATTGACTTTACTGGCACGTCTGTCTTTCCTGAATGGTCATTTGCTCAAGGGTTAAAGAAATATGATCTTTAAAGCCGTACTCTCTTTATTATTGGCTGTTTTAACATTGTAGACTTAGGAAGTAAAACTTATTCTCTGGATAGGAGCATCAGCTAAATACTAAAAACTTGAAGATACATTACTATTGTTTTATATAATACAATAGCCAGTACTACTTTTTATAAGATGTATAATCTGTCATTACATTATTAAATAGTTCTGGGAGATATATTGTTTGCCATATAATCAAATGTGTTCTGTTTATCCCACTGTTCAGATTCTCTGAGGCGGACTCGTCTAATCCTGCTGGTTCTGCTGCTGGTCGGGCTCTACGGCATCTCCAAGACCCCTTTCCTATCGGGTAAAGGCTCCTTTTCCTCCCTGCTTTAAAATATATATATATATTTCATGTCACAAATTAGTTCATCTCTAACATGTTAATGGGCAAGTCCAGTGTGAATTTGAGTTTTTGCTCAGTTTTCATCTTACATTTTCATTGCATGTGTTACAATCAAATAGGCTTTAAATCAGTTTTGCCATACATCTCAGACCATTCACTCACATTCAGTTCCAAATGGCTTCCTATATAACTGCAGAGACTTCTAATTTAGTCATTAAAGGTAATAAATCACCGTGAATGAGAGGCTGGTAGTCACATTTTAACAAGTTTCATCAGAGTTCTAATATCAGGTTATAAACATTTACTCTTTTGTACTCTAATGCTAGAAAGTATTTTTTAAGAAATAATAGTGTAAACAATAAACACAAAGGAAAAATAACAACCATCTAAAAAAAAAAAAAACAGTAATAATGCAAAACACACAGGGGCTGCAAAAACATGAGAAAAACTCCATTTATGCCAAGTTGACCATTTTTATATTCTTCCCTGGAGCAAGTGGAGCTCAGCTTTTGACTCATGGCCTAACTAATCCCTATAGATTTAACATTTATGTGTGACCAGCTTGTTATGACTGGAGCATCTTAAATTTATTGCAGAGGCTGGAAAAAAATGCTAACTTGCACTAATTATCACAGCACTATTAGCTGAAATCATTCATTTAACCTCTAATAACAGGCTGTGTGTGTGCGTGTGTGTGAGAGAGAGCTCATTAACCATGCCATGCAGTGTGATTTCGAACTTTAATCTAACCATTCTGGACAGTGCGATTCCGAACCACATCAGGCCTGGACTCAGCGGTGGACCCGGTCCAGATGAAAAACGTGACATTTGAGCACGTCAAGGGGGTGGAAGAGGCCAAGAATGAGCTGCAGGAAGTGGTGGAGTTCCTCAGGAACCCACAGAAGTTCACTGCTCTGGGAGGAAAGTTGCCAAAGGGTAGGATGGTCTCTTTTATTAACACATTTTACATAATGAATAGCGAAAATGCTTCACTTATGTCTGTTTCCTATGGACTGTAGAAGGATCATTGGAGGTATTTTCAGATGATCTAAAGTCAGGGCTCTTTGTAGCAGCTCTGTTTTCTTGCACTGTCAGTTTTCCTCATGCATTTCTTCCTCCCTCTCTTTAGGCATCCTACTGGTTGGCCCTCCAGGGACCGGTAAGACCCTGCTGGCCAGAGCGGTGGCTGGAGAGGCAGACGTACCATTCTACTACGCCTCTGGGTCAGAGTTTGATGAGATGTTTGTTGGAGTGGGAGCCAGCCGCATCAGGAATCTATTCAGTGAGTGTTTTGTTCTTAAGCTCCATTTGTAACAGCAGTTGGAGTCTTATTTCTCTTCCTCACATTGCTTGAGAAGGAGGGAAGCAGATAAAACATGAGTGAGTGAGATAACGGTCGACCCTTGCTTCTCCAAAATGTTGCCTTGCTCCAACTTTTGGCTTTGCCTTGTTGCTTTCACTTCAGGGGAGGCCAAAGCCAACGCTCCCTGCGTGATCTTCATAGATGAACTGGACAGTGTGGGTGGGAAGAGGATTGAGTCTCCAATGCATCCTTACTCCAGGCAGACTATCAACCAGCTGCTAGCTGAAATGGATGGGTATGTCTAAAAATATCAGATGCATTTTTACATTTTAGGTTTTCAGCTGATGCTCCCATCAACACAAACTTACAGTGAATAAGAGGTAGTGGATCGGCCTCAGGTTAAGTGGCTGTTGCTGGGATTGAACTTGTGACCCTCAGTGAGAGGATGGTTTTTCTAACCACAGACAGTGTTGGTACTCAACTAGTATTCACAGTAGAAAAAAGGAAGTATTGCATTCTGGCTCAGACTGAATTAAATGCATGCTGCATTAGAGCTGTATAGCCTTTATTTATCTGACTGGTTATTAGAACAGACTCCCGTTGTCAGTTCCTTAGCTGGAAATTAATAGGAGAACTGGATTGCAGCAGTATTTCCATTGACTTACATGCACGTTATGTTGTTGCTACTTGTAGGTTTAAACCAAATGAAGGAGTGATCATTATTGGAGCGACCAACTTCCCAGAGGCCTTGGATAAGTATGTTTGGCACTTGTAATGTCTCTTGCTTCACTAGAGTTGGCAGTGCCCATTTACAAATGTCAAGGTCTACAGCCTTCAAAGTCACAGCTGCCCTTGTCATTACAGAGAATGGACTGCAGCACCAGCGCTATAGTCTGTGAGCTGCATGCCTGCACATGAACAAAACCAGTACAGTATTTTACTAACCAAGTGATCTACCCTTTTGTGTAGCGCCTTGATCCGTCCAGGACGTTTTGACATGCAGGTGACTGTCCCCAAACCAGATGTTAAGGGACGCACAGAAATCCTCAACTGGTACCTCAAGAAGATTAAAGTGGATCCAGGTGTGAAATCTGCCAGATTTAATGCTAGTTTTGGCCACATGTGATTTTTATTTGCAATTATATGATTGTATGTGATGTATGTGATATTTAAGCCATTGAAATGAGTTAAACAAATCCAGTGCTTCTTACACTCTGTCAGAATTATTTGTAAGCCTGGCTCTGATGGGCACTGACAGAAGCATATTTTGTATGTTTAGTTTCTTGGCTGGACATAAAAACACTTCATATGTGCAATAAAAACCAAGTTCCAGATATTTAAAGTCCTTGGGTATTTTTAAGGCCATTGCTCTACCCTAGTTATATGGTGTTCCACCATTTGACTGGCCATTTTCCCTAATCATGTCAACTTTGTGGACTGTTAACCCTGTAGATATTGAGGCCAGTATTATTGCCCGGGGCACAGTCGGCTTCTCTGGTGCTGACCTGGAAAACCTGGTGAACCAGGCTGCCTTGAAAGCAGCAGTGGATGGCAAAGACATGGTCACCATGAAGGAACTGGAGTTTGCCAAAGACAAGATCCTCATGGGTGAGCAGTGAGTCAGAAGCCTCACTTAGTAGCTTGCGTTTGAGTATGTGTTCTGTTGTTCTGTAGCTTGTTCTTTAGGACTTAAGAAATCTGTCTCTCTGTCTTTCTCTCTCTACAAACCGCTATACTCTGTCAAGCTTATTTAATATGATCTGCACCACTGTCACCAAAGTCATGCCAAGAATGTAGTAATAGAAATCTTCTTTTTTCACTCTCCCTTTGCCCAATCCCGCCCCTTTCTTGACTCATTCATCAATTTTCTCCTCTCTTTTCACCTTAGGCCCAGAAAGACGGAGCGCGGAAATAGACAAGAAGAACAAGCTCATCACGGCGTACCACGAATCAGGCCATGCCATTGTAGCCTATTACACCAAAGACGCCATGCCCATCAACAAGGCCACCATCATGCCCAGGGGACCCAGTCTGGGACATGTAAGGAAACCTAGAACAAATGAATTGAATGGTTGAACTTCACCTCACTACTCAAACTTCACTAATCTGAGAAATATGCAGGTCAGTTGTTAAATTGTCAGATTAACTGAATCATTTCCACCAAACTCTCGTGTGCTGGTGTCAAGGTTCAGTTTTAAACAACACTGTGGCTATTGATGTATTAGCTATAGAGTATTAGAGTTACAGTACGACAGTATGAATGTAGCCATTTTCCATGATGATGATCATATTCCTTATTTCTCACTCCCATGTCCCCACTCTTGCTGTCCCGTCCCTCCTTATCCTTCATATTTTCTTTATGAACTTATGCATCCACCTCCTCTATATCTTTTCTCTGCTATCTTTACCTCAAACTCACCATCCTTACTCCTTTTCATTCCTCTTTCTTCACCACTCTCTTCCTCCTCCTGCCAGGTGTCTATGCTCCCGGAGAACGATCGCTGGAGTGAGACTCGCTCTCAGCTGCTGGCACAGATGGATGTCAGTATGGGCGGCCGCGTGGCCGAGGAGATCATATTTGGCACTGAATACATCACAACTGGTGAGACAGTGGAGCATTCTGGGGATAATTAACAGGCCTCAGGGTTTCTGAGGGAGCGAGTGATTCATACCTAGTGCTCCAGTTGAGAGGCTAATAAGTAAAGTCTTCATCGTCCAACATGAGGAAATTTGGTTGCCAGGCAGGGTTTTTTTTGTTTTGTTTTTGTTTTTTCTAAAATATAACTTACAAAGGACGTTGGTGAACTTGACCTCATGCTCTCACATTACACTTTGCTGTCTTTGTATGTTTCTTGTTGTGGTTATATGCCTTTCTCTTTTCACTTCTCCAGGAGCGTCCAGCGACTTTGACAGTGCCACCAAGATCGCTAAAATGATGGTGACCAGATTTGGAATGTGTGAAAAGGTACATCGACTTGGAGCAGCGTTTAAAACAGGAAGGCTTAGAAATGTACCTAGCATTTGCATCGTATTCACCATTTTCGCTAGGGTTTTACATATATTTACACACTGGCTTCTCTCTCTGTGTCCCAGTTGGGTGTGATGACCTACTCTGATGTGACCAAGCAGAGCCCAGAGACACAAGCTGCTGTGGAGCATGAAGTCAGGATGTTACTGAAGGTCAGCTGTGGATCCTACACCCCATCCTATTAACTCAGAATCCAGTATTCATAAAATTACCTGCAAGCACTTCGCTGTTTATGTATGTATGGTCTCTCTGTGTGGTTTGTCTTTCATTGTGGAGTCACCACATATGTTTGCTTACATAGACATGTATATTTATCTGTACTAACAAGAATGTAGACTGTATCCTTTTACATGTGACCTCTAATGTGTGCAACATTTCCAGGAAGACTGAATGTAAGATGCAGCCCACCAAACTCCTGCAGTGAACCATTTTGTTTCTCGCTGTCCACAGGACTCCTACGAGCGGGCCAAGGCACTTTTGAAGTCTCATGCCAAGGAGCACAAGAACCTGGCGGACGCTCTGCTGATGTACGAGACTCTGGATGCCAAAGAGATCCAGCTGGTCCTGGAGGGCAAGACCCTGGAGACCAGATGAAACCAGCCGGGCCAGCAGCAATCAGGGTTCAACAGGGAATGGGGTGATATTTGGAGAGCTCAGGGTTTATAGAGGGAGGCATGGACAGAGCGAGAATGGTTATGATTTGGGATCAGAGGGGTCAGAGGTCAGGGGTTCAGAGCTCCCAGCATGCATTCATAAAGTATCTCACTTCTCATCTGGGACTGTGCCATAACGTCGTGCAGTGTATACAGTCATCATCATGGAATCTGATCAGTGTTTCTAGATAAGTGTATCAGAGATTATATGAAAACTTTCAAGTGTTTAAAGAAGGTAAGTGGTGGGAATAAAGTGTGAGGGTGCTTGTATAGTGAGATAAATGTCACTGCTATTAGCTGGGGGCTCAAACAGGAATGTTTAAGAGTGCAACACTGAAACCTGCTAAGAAGAATAGCAATAATACTAGTCTTAGGAGGCAAATATCAGTGTTAGGACTCTTTCCTGAAACAGTAGAACAAGAGTGTGATGGATCAGGGTGTAGTCATCTGTTTTTTTTTTTCCTTTGCAAGCAAGGATTGACCTTTGACAGTTTGAATGCACAGGTCTGCTGTGTGTGAAGGACAATGCGTAATGTAAACTGTGTTGCTCAGGTCGCTTAATGTATGCTGGGAGGGAGGGGGGAATCAGTCATGAATGTAAATATGCACTTCAAACTTCAATACGGTATCTGGATAGGATTTTCTTTTAAATGTTTTATGTATGTGTACATATGCACAAATTAGTTGAGATTTGGTCACATTCAATTCAGCCAGGTTTACACAGACTTACTAGGCCCAGAGAGTTACTGTGTGATCATGGCAGCTAGGATTTTGATTGAATCTCAGCTCTTATATTTTTTCACTTGTCTTCCAGTGTTTGTCTTTATATCTGTTATTTATCCAATATATCTGACAATGTGTTATGTTCTCTCTGCTTTAGCTAGCCAAGACATT
>OMLF01013742.1:0-10587 GCA_900302615.1 Holocentrus rufus | reverse complement strand
AATCTCTCTCTTGCTGCTCTCCCATTGGTTTACACATCTGAGTCCCTGCATTAAGTCCAGTATTAACATCTTTATACCTGCTGGCTTCTCTGTGTGTGTGTGTGTGTGTGTGTGTGTGTGTGTGTGTGTGTATGTGTGTGTGCATGCCCGTCCGAGGCCATGTCTTCAATCCAAAAACACCAGGGACATCCTTTGCTTTTATTCTTTTGCTAGATAAAGGAATAATAGAAAGTAAAAAAAATATATGTTTGTCTACAGCTAAAGGCGAGGCACCATAGCTGAGGTAATATAATCAGGACAGGTAAATTTTGAGATAATGTTTTGGAATTTTTGGCACTACTTATATAGCATATACTATTAATTTATACATGTTTATATCAGCAACATACTGTGGAACAATAAGCACAAAATTGCCTGTTTTTCATTTTTTATTTAACTTCATATGATCACAAAATTTTTATTGGCACTTCTGGGTAATTTCAGGGTCCCTACAGTCATGAAAAAGCAGGGAATGTCATGGAATTTTAAAATCTCATTTTCCAGGCCTGGAAAAGTCATGAAATTAAGTAAAATCATCAAAAGCTTTGGAAAAGTCATGGAATCTAATTTTGCAGTCTGTAATCAAATTAATTAAAGTAATTGTCCATCAATAATGGATAATGTTGATTTTTTGCAAGTCTGATCTTTCTGTAGCTACTGGTATAACACGCGTTGATGTGTGACTATGTTATGCTCTTTCAATTTCACTTCTCTTCATGTACTTATAGGTTGTGAATGGGCAAGGAAATGTTATTATGGGTCTTTGAAAAGTTATGGGAAAGTTTAGAAATTTTGTCTCTGAAAATGTGTGGGAAACCTCAAATTTACAGTCTTGTTTTTATTTTTTTGCCATTTCCATTTCATGTGTCTCATAAAATTTTATGCTATAAGCACAATGAGATAACTTTCCCGAACAACATTTTGAGTTTTAATTACAAATACGGGATGACTGTAATTTCATGTAGGCATTAGGACCTGATTAGCATCTCTGTGATTGTGCAGTGGCTATACCTCAAGCTGTCAATACAGAGCGTTTCACTGAGTGTTGACAAGCGGTGGGAAGTGACGTTGTCAGCCCAAGAAGACTTGGGCTTCTCGGACTGATCCACCTTGTAAACATGGGAAAACAAGCAGAAGTTCAGGATTCAGATTCAGGATAGCTCATTTGCTCACTGTTTTGGAGACTTAGGAAGTACAAGCTTGTCATTTTGGACTTTTTTTTTTTGCATCCCGATTTCTCCATGAGCATAGTTTGAAATTTGCGGCAGCAGAAGTCCTCTAGGGCTGAGTGTGCACACTTGGAAAGTTTTATTGTTTGCCTCTTCTAAGCGGTCTACAGTGATCCACTCCAGGAGCTTTTCACAGAATCGTCCTTTTGTTTTGTTTTTACTTGTGAAGATCTCAGCAGGCAGTAGAACTGTTAAGGTGTTGTTAGGCTGCCTAATACATCAGTGTATCCAGATATTTCTGTGAAAGGCACATTTACTGTGCTCCAGGCCTAAGAGAATTCAAATAGAATTAATAAACTAATGGGGCCTCCAGTATTCAGTAGTGGTCAAAACTTTTGTGAAAACAGCCGTGTCTGGCTTCCATTCAGACTGGATTAAATTTATCAGAGGAGCTCTGAGTTTGATGAAAAACAGCAGGTAATTTGCTCTGTAATTATCACAAGGTCGTCCATAAAAAACACAGACATGGTTGATTCAAAAGGGAGTAATATCACTGAGGACGTCTGTGGTACATGAAATTACCTGATGTGCCCCTGTAAAATTAATCCTGTCCAAAAAGGGCTTTTGTGTTACAAGAAAATGTCCGTTCAAATTCAAACGGTTCTTGGATCTGCCTTAGCACATAACATACACTTTAAACATTGTAGTTTGGTGGAAATTTATCCTTTTGATGCCAATAAAACTCAGTTGCACTGCCAATATGAGCACAAAATGCGTAATTATTTTGAGCACAAATTGCATAATTTCAAATTCAGTGACTCAGTTAATTTTAACAGTACAGTTATTTGATCATTTTCACAAGCACGATACTACTTCTAATAATACACACAGTACTAACTTTGCTTATTCTAGTTTGACAGCGATGTGTCACAAAATTGAAATGCATAAATCACACGGCCCAAAATACTATTTTTGCATGGTGACGCAATATGTACATCAGGCATCTCTCACATATCATATCATTCCAGAAACTTTCTTCCTTCTGTGAGCTATCGGGAGCATGTGAGTTTGTCCCCAGAGTGATGTCAGTGGAGGACATTTGATCCTTTGTTGTGCTAATTAAAACTCTATGTAACACTGTAGATGGTGGGGGGGGGAAGCAACAACAACAAATACATGGCCAACATCCTTAGTGAGAGATGCCAGTGGGAATATATAGTTCTCAAGTTCGTAAGTTGTTTGTTTTATGTACACAGAAGAGCGACTTAAGTTAAAGCACAAGCAAATATCCAATTAATGAAAGCTGGAAATTAGGTTTTGTGTGATATTGTATTACACAACCTGCTCTGGTTAAATGAAAAAGTTCATGGATACAGGCAAGATCGGGTTCAGACGTGAAATTCTTTCACTCTACTGCTACACAAATATTACTGCTTAGTACTTTAAAAATGTTATCAATATTAAAGCAGTTAATTATCACTGGTTTGGTTTGGTCTGTAGGGGGTAAAATCCCTATAATCTCAGTGAGAGACATTGTCAACATTAAGACATTTATCTCTTTCATTGGCACTTATTCTATGCAAGAATTTTTTTTATTAGCAAACGATGTTGTGGTCCTTAGACCTTGATCAAGTTAAAACAGTGGGACAGACAAAGTGTGAGCCTTATAAAGACTTCACCTGCTCTGTGTGAACCAATCAGAGTGCAAGAAACGTGGTCCCACACCCAACTAGAGCAATAATCCTATTATTGGCAAAATGA
Organism: Holocentrus rufus; assembly: GCA_900302615.1. Classification (NCBI taxonomy): domain Eukaryota; kingdom Metazoa; phylum Chordata; class Actinopteri; order Holocentriformes; family Holocentridae; genus Holocentrus; species Holocentrus rufus. The sequence goes on along the minus strand of OMLF01013742.1, from coordinate 7,618 downwards.
TCAAATAACAATATCAGATCAAAAAGCTACCAAAGGACAATCAATCCAATAAGCACAATGCATGTCTTTTACACAGTAAATTCAAAATGTAGGATTATTATTTAGGTTACAAGATGACCATCAGTCAGGTTAATTCTGGCTTGCAGTGTTTGTAATCCTGCTTGTAGTCTGAGTGAAATACTAAACAGTTGGACTCATTGTACATCAATTTGGACGCCCCAACTGTAAAAATTAAGTTTAAAATGGCTGAACTGCAGAGAAAAAGCTGCAATACACAAACACTATTGAAGTCAGCTCTTTCTTTTTTTTAAAGCTAGCTTAGACAGTAACAAATGACAATACATACTTTTTCGTACTTTTCATTTGTAATATGTTACTGGAATGCCAGAACTGTCAGTTGCATTATGTCAACACAGCCCATTCAGGTTATTTTATTTATATTCTGTCGATCTTTGCTGTTCCTAGTACTGTTTGTCATTGCAATGACCCAATTTCCCCCCCGAGGATCATTAAAGTTTCACCTAATCCTAACATCACTTGTCTCATGTCCTGACAAACCCTGACGAGTCCGCTTAACATCCTATATGGGGAAACTGAAAGATACATGTCGCGGCTCTTTTGTTCCCCAAGGTGACGAGAGTCTGCTCAAGTAAAAGTGAACCATCTAAAATTCAAAAATGTCAGAGTGTCTCTTCCTTCCCGCTCCCACTGTGACATTTTCTCAGCTTGTTTTTGGACTGTGTTACAGTCACTGCTTCAACTGAAGCTGTGGGATGTTCAGTGTCAAGGTAAATCGAGTATATGTCTCTCTCTTTCTCTCTCTGTCTGTCTCTCAGGTTTTCACCCTTTTTCCAATTTGTATAAATATAAACACCCTGCCACTGTCTATACACAAACACACCGTTCCCTCCTCCGAGCTCTTTCCCTCTCAGAGCTGCGACAACTTCGACTTTTCTTACTTTTGACATGCTAGCTGCTTGCTAATGTAGTGTATGTTAAATTGCTAGCATGGGGCCTATCACTCAATATACTGTATACAAAGGTGTTAGCATCGAGAGAGCCTACTATCATTTAGTATATGCTAAAGTATCAACATGGAGCTAAAATGTTAGCATGAAATGTACCATCACTCAGTGTGGTGTATGAAGTGACACGGCGTGAAATGTCTTTCCCAAGCTCAACTTATTTATTTCTGAGAGAGATGGAGGAGTGCACTCTGATTCTTGTACAATTGCCATGCCGTTTATAAGACGAGTCTTACTGTAAGTTGATGGTTTTCTGTTACGAGATCTTATGAGATCAGCCTCCTCCCTCACTCAGTGGCAGGCGTTGTCAGATTGATTCAGACTGATTCATGAATTCCATATGAACATATATGAAAACAGAGTCATCCTGACAGGCATTCATTACTCCCATCCCCCATTCCCTCCCAAGGCTTCATTTCCCCGTCCCTTTCCAATCCTGACATCACATTGGAATAGTCTTCCCATCCCACGGGAGTCTCACAGGACCTGCATGGCTCTCAGTCTGATGTCAGCCGTACTAACCAAGTCTCTTTAGGAGAAGTCAGTGAGGAAAGTTAAGACAAGTCCAGTTTATCATAATTCTAGACACTTAATTTTTTTTGCATGAAAAAAAATGAGCATACATCCTACATCGCATGTCACATGTAACTCCGCACACATGTGACTCCGCCCATAAGCAGAACAATAGCAAATTGTCAGTCAGTGGACATGATTGTTGTTTCTCCACCCAGATCTGTAATTGTAGTTGTAGTTGTATTGGTTTTAAATAGCGTAGCTCTGCAGCTGTGTGAACCTGAAAGTATGACTGAATGAAAATGAATTAAATATTTGTTATAACAGTTATGCACACAAAGTAAGTAAGTAGGGTTATAAGTAGTTGTATAGCACTTTTCATTGACATATACAATGACAACAAAACTTGTATGGCATTATACAATGACAACAACAATGGCTATTTAGAAAACACTGATGGCCACATGAGCCATGTAGTACAAGAGCAAGAGCTAGAAATGTGAGGACCACAGTACATAAAATTAATAAATATCAACTCAGTGTATAAAATACACAATAAATAGATAAATACAAAACTAGTGCATAAAAATGACATAAATGGCCCAGTGAATCAGCAGACCATAGGGGTGCGGGCAGGGCATTTCACAACCTCGCAGCCACAGTCTCAAATGCTCCGTCAGCCCGCGTCTGAAGGCAGGTGCATGGGATTGACAACAGGGTCAAGTTATTAGACCTAAGCGGGCGAGCTGGTAAATACGGGTGAAGCAGGAGCCTGTCCAGGCAGTGCTCTGTAGATGAGAGGGAGAATTTTAAACTTAATCCTAAACTCAACAGGCAGCCAGTGCAGAGATCGAAGCAGAGGGCGACTGTGAGACCGTTTGTTTGACCTAGTAAGTCGTCTTGCAGCAGTGTTTTGGATTGCTTGTAGACGGTTGACAGCAGACGAACATTTCTAGTTCAGGAGTAGAGACTACTGTTCTCAATTTATTCATGTTTCTTATATGAAAGAAACAGGATTTAGTCAGCTGCTGAACACGTGTGTCAAATGACATGGATTGGTCAAAAATTACCCCTAAATTTCGCAGATTAGAGTGGACAGCAGAAGAAAGATACCCAATATTTTGAAGGATTGTATGGGCCACTTTGTCAGGACCAACAATCAAAACTTGTGTCTTATCAGCACTGAGCTGTGAGGAGATTTCTGCCAGCTTTTGGCCAGTGGTACTGACAGTCTAATGCTGGGGTAAGACCATTGTCAGCATCAGAGCCGATGATCTACCAGGGACACACAGATGAGTTTGGTGTCACTCTCTTTATTAAATAACGTAAACAAATCAGCTAATCTCCCAAAACCTGGCCATATTTCATTAAGTTATTTAAATCACGATACTGAGTTTGTTAGTTTGAACAGTCTCCTGATCTTGTCCAATGGAAACATCTCTCTCTGTTTCTCTTTCTCCCACCCTGTTTTCCTCTTTCTCTGTCTTCCTCCCTGTCAGACAAAAAAAGTTTTTTTTTTAATCAACCCTCTCTCCGCCTTTCCCTTTCTCCCCCTCTCTCCCTCTCTCTCTGGGTTTCAATCCAAGTGCTTTTTGCAGATTATGGTGTATTAAATTAGAAATGCTAAATGGAAATGGCAAAATATGATGCAGTTTCCCCAATATCATAACAAGTTTTTTATGCTTTTTAAGAAGAAAAAAAACTTTAAGTCAATAAAAAAGAGTCTGCAGCAAATTGTGATGGAAATGCATTTGTCAAACAAACAATGATGTTGGCTAGACATAACTGGCCTGGCGATTTATTTTAATTTCATTGCACAACAGTTCAACAAGTGTATTTGCATGGTGTGAAATGCGTAAAATTGATGATCTACAATATCACTCCTGTGTGTAATCCTCCGTCTTGGTTGTATGTCCGCTAGTTGTTGGATTAGGATATTATAAAATGCATTTCTTTGTTTTTGTCTTCAGAAGAGAGCATGAACATTAACCGATGTGAGAGATCAGTTCTCTAAAGACTCTTTCCATTTGGCAGATGGTTTTGATTGACGTTCAGGAAGCCGACTGATCCATTTCAGCCCAGCTCATGTGAAAACGCCTAAACTCTGACTGTGTGTTTTTTGTGAGGTTGCGTAGGATTGGCTTTGACAGCTGGATGGAAACAGAACTTTTGTGGTTCCCTCTGCCTTCCTGCATCGCTCTGTCTCTGAATCGCTTCCCTCCACATTGCGAGCCGCATGTGAGATGGAGAAGGAAGCAAATGAGCTCTGAAATACCGACTCCTCGGTAAAACACACTCCGCTTGACCTTTAGTTAGCGGACAAATTGAGCTGAGGCCAGAACGCACTTCCAGCGCTTCAACTGAGCACAGACAGGCACTGTGTGTGTGTGTGTGTGTGTGTGGAACAGAGGTGGGGATATCAGGGCAGAGGGAACCTGGTTTGTGTTTATTTTATTTATTCATTCATTTATTGGGTGAGTGGGGGCAGCATGTGTTTGTATTCTTGTGTGTGTGTGTGTGTGTGTGTGTGTTTTGTGGGCATGCTGGCACCAAGCAGAATAAGTCGTTCATTTCATTATCTTGGAGCCACTTGGAGACGTCTGCAATCAGCCTGTGACCTTTACATCTCTTATTCCGTGTGTGTGTGTGTGTGTGTGTGTGTTACTACCAGAATGAGCATGCAAAGGAATGAATCAGAGCAGGATTCAATCAAAACTTGTTCATAAGGGCCGAAGGGTGTTGGTGCAGCTTGTGTGTTTTTTGTAATAAACTTCAACTTGGCAGTGTTGCATGAGTCTTATGAGCACAACTTTGAATTTAGTCTTCAGGTTGTCTTTCGTCATTCGAGACGATGTCTTCATTTTCATGATGCCACTGAGCAAATGCTGTGTTTTGCATCCGCTTCCCCAGATTTGCTCACAGTGTGCAGTAATGGAAATCAGGTGCCCCAAACACAGCTAGTCAACCGTGTGATCTAAAATCGGTCCAAATTAACATCAGTTAGGCGTTTACTCTCCACTACAGCCTTGAGTTAAGTGCAGATTATATTAGAAGCAACAGAAGCTGCTCTGTCAAGCTGCTGTTGCATTTGAGAACCGTCTAATTATGTATTTTTGAAAAAAAAAAAAGAAAAAAGTGAACTGTACATTTACACTCCCAGCTCTGTTTACCAATGAGGGTGTTTGTGTCTCTGTGTATTTCTCACAGTAAACCACTCAGCACTGACGGTGACAAATTAAGACACACTGCAACAGGCTTAGTGTGCATGACATGAAGATAAGGTGGGACAAGTTGGTGCCTGGTGTACTGTAGATACACACACACACACACACACCCGCATGTACAAGTAAACATGCACACACACACGCACACATGCGCTCAAATGCACATGCACTGATCAGAGACGTCCGTTCCTCCCTTCTAAGCAACTCTTCTCCTCTCCAGTCGATTTGACAAATCCATTAGGGATCCATTACGGAGACTTTATGAAAAGCAGCTACATTATTTTTCTCTCTGCACTGACAGGAGCTTCATAAATGAGCCCACTGATGGTAATGACAGTCGTGAAGGGGATTTGTGCAGGATGTTTTTGTGAGTTTGTGTGTGTGTGTCTGCTTGAAGGATTGCATGGCTGAATGTGTTTTTATGCATGCATGTGTGTGCTTGTGTGTTGTGCAGGTTTTGTCAGTGCTATTTATCAATTTATTTATTTTCACTCACACGTTATACCCAGACAGTAAGTTTATGAAATTTGTATTTCATAAAGGGTTCAATTAATGGTTTAACACCACTTAATGATAGCTTGGTGGTACTTTAACTAAAATCAAATTTGGATAATGCATTGAATAATGTGTTCCAGCATATTCATTTCTGTTAAATCGAGGCATTGTTACTGCCAGAACCAACTATTTTTGGCCATAAAATGAAAGATTTGATTTGCATTTTTCATCAAAATTTTTGCTAAATTATTTTTACCTTGAGGCAGTAAGTTATTTAGTCCTGCTCTTCTGCCCCTCAGTGAATTATTATCACTCTAACTCCCCATATGGACATCTAATATCTGAACATACAGTACTGTGTATATACCCCTGTACGAGAAAACATACTCTGGATGTGATGATGTACTGTATGTGTAGATGTACTGTATATGTACTACTATATGTACTTATACAGAGTATGTCAATATATAAAAAGATGTTTTCCTTATATGGTCGTATGTGTGCACCAATACCTGCTCAACATATGTACAGTGACTGGTGACAAATGTATTTGTCATATGTTTTGGACATGTTTGTCCATATTTGAAAATGTGGCACATTTGAATGTTTCATATATGGGTCTACAGACCTACAGTAGATATATATTATATATTATTATCTGCCATATATTATCTTATATATTATGCACCTCTGTATGGGTTGTAGGTTGTATGAGCTGCCTGATGATCTCTGTGGGAGAATCTAACAACACTTTTACATAGAAAACACAGCAAACTGGTTTCTGACCTGTCTAGCAAGTGAAACACATCCCATCCTGTTTATTTTAAAGGAGGGGTATCATAGAATGGCTTTTTTTTAAATGGATTTTTTTTTTTTTTTTTACTATTTTTTTTTACTGTTGACATATTTTACAATATTGCTGTTTTACCACAGTTGCTGACTCAAAGCAGACTCAGCCAATGAGAGCAGTGGCTCATTCCTCTTGAGTGTCAGCAGCCTGTGCATGTCTGGGTCGAGGAAAACCACTGCATTACAAGTTATAAAAAGAATGCTTATCTCTGCCAGGACATCATGCGTTTGGTTACATGTGTGTCTTACCAGCTAATCTTGCAAACTACTGGACCTATCAGCCTAAAGTTTGTTGTGCACAGTTATGACTGTATGATGAAGAACCTCTTGCGGTTGCAGTGATTCAGAAACCTTGTAAAATGTTTGCTCTTGGAGATCATACGTTCACTCTATTCCTTCTCTAGTTCGCGCGATCATCTCTGCTCAGTCCTTCTCTGTCTGTTTGCATACGACTTGCTTGCCGTGCCACTCCATCACTCCATTCATTGCCTAGCTCTTTTTCTCTTTCTCTGTTCACATACTGCTGGACCTATCAGCCTAAGAGGCTATTTTTTTTTTTTTTTTTTAATCCTTTTGTGGCCACGGTCACTCCAATCGAGCATGAAAAAATCCTGGAGGTGTGTTGTGTTTTCTGGGCGAGTTTATAAAACTCACTGCTGACGAAGAAAGTGAACAGAACACAGAGCAGACACACAGGAGAACAACACTGTGAAAAGTGTCAGAGGCTGATGGGATCTGTCAACAAGCGGGGGTTAAAGCAGGTTTAATTGCCTGATGCTTCACCACTGTAAAAAATGAAGTGTAAAACAGCCGTGGCTGTTTCATATGTCAGCAGACTAATCTGCCTAATCTTCTCAGGTCTTTGGATGAGGGACAAAATCAAAGCCATCATGGCAACCCCCCCTACAACCAGCTGGGGCACAATGTATATTTATTCTTTATATATTATTTGACTTTATATATAGACATTGTGTCCCCACTCCCCACACATGCCTGGAGGAGATCTACACTCTTTTAGTTGAACATTTTTCACTGAATAAACTTTACAAATGTGTTTCTCAGACATCAGGTAAAGACATAAAATTGTGGAGAAAGAGAAAACACACCTTACAGTAAAAATAGTTGGGTAGTGCATGTTTGCCAAGATTGAAGCAGATGTTGCTAAGACCTTCTTCCTTTGTTTATTTCAAATTTCCATTCAAGCAGACTTTCTTGCACATTATCATGTGAGGAAGTCAAGTAGTATATAATGTGGTTTGGGTTTAGGTGTATCAGGCTGTTTCAGACTGTTTTATTCAGTCCAGTGCGGACGGTAAGACACTCTTTAACTCCATTCAACTTGACTCACAGCAAGGCGACAGGCAATGCCTGGTGACAAACTGGGAATTGAGTCTGGGTGGCTCATGCAGGGCCTGTCGCAATGATAGACACACATACACACACACACACACACACACACCCACACACACATACTCACATACACGCTGGTACCTGCCTGTGCTGCATGCTGAC
>OMLF01013741.1:0-14111 GCA_900302615.1 Holocentrus rufus | reverse complement strand
CAAAACACCAGATTGTTTTGAAAATCAAGTAGTTTTTGAGGAGCATATTTGAATTCAAGCATATTGCTAACCTTAACAAGTAGTCAAGTTTAATTCACAACTGTCACTGATTGATTTGCAGTTATTTTCTAAAGTGTTACATATAAAAGATGTATTTAACTGGAGGAGTGCTTTAAAATAGAAATGTGTTCCATTAATAGATTATATTAACTGAGAATTATTACATTAATGGTTCATTTTATTAATTACATTACGTTATTACATTAACCATTGGAAAATTAGGTGTGTTTGCTAACATAACTGTTTTTGTAGTTATTGGCAGCAACTAATAGTCCCATTAAAACAAAATAATCATCAATAGGGTCTTAATGTCATCACTATGAAATGTCCCGCATGACCGGACAGAACCTTGACTTGTTATTATCCAAGCCCCAGTTTTTCATCCATTTGATGTTACCTGCTGCATGTGGCTTGGCCATCTCCCTCAGCATCCTGGTTCCGCCGCTGCAGCAGAGTGGCGAAGCAGTTGCGTATCCTGGGTTGACCGTCCAAGGTCGGCTTGTCCGGCTGCACCTCCGATCTGGATCGCTTCTGACCACAGGAGTACTGCTGCAGCACCTCCTGGTCTGATATACTGCAATCTATAGTAAGAAAGCATTACCGTATATATCAGCATAGAAAGGAGGTTTAAAAAAAAACACATAAAGGCAAAGTAAAAAGAAGTAATGGACAGTATGCAAACTACTTGTCCTGCAGATAATAAAATATCATTATGTTTAAACTGAATATATTTGATAAGGTGAAAAGATTTTTCAACTCTGTGTCTCAGAGGGACAGCAAGCAGGTCAGAAACCTAGCTGTTATGATGGAACATCTGAGGTAGGAATGTTTTTGTGTTTTCAGCCAATACTGATAACCGATAACTACCTGCTTCGCATGGCTGATACTGATAAGATTACTAATGATAACTTCACATTTTAGTATTTTAAAAAGAAGTTGATAACCTGTAGTTTATGCATATCTGAGGGTAAGAAAGGCTAAGATGTAGTGGGCAAAGATGGCTGATTTAATATTCCATAGCTCTGACCAAAACAAATCTGACATCACTATTGTTAACACAACAAAAACAAAGAACAGTTCTGACTTTTAAATATTCATTTTTTCTAATGAACTACCTCAAAAAACTTCACAAACATACTTTGGCTTTTGCCTAAGAATTCAAATTAAATGCTTTGATATAATCTGTCAAACATTGTATTAAACAGAAGTAACTGAAACAAAAAGTAAAGTGCATCCCTCAGTACAAACATAAAGGCTTTTATAGAACTCAAAACCTATGGCTGCTTAGTCTGCAGAAATTATAGATGATATTTATCTGCTATCATTTCACTATCGGAATAATACATAATGTAAAATTCCCATTATCTGCCGATAATTTATTGGGCCTGATATATATTGTGTATCCCTATTTCAAGGTCATTTCAATATCATCACTAGAACAGCATTTTATCGCTTACACATTTTGCACATGCTTTATTCATATAAAGCATGTTGATGGTCCTGTTCAAATACTTTTAAAAGGAAGCTAAAAACTTACCTCTTCACTCTCACACTAGCCTTTAACAAGCTATGCACTCTCAGCAATTTGCACTGCTGCTTATTTTAAAATATTGTGTTTTCTTTATTTTACGCATTCCATGTTTTCTATTATTTTACCTTTAATTATGCACTGCTGCTACTTTTAAAATGTTTTAAAATTTTACATTTTTTTTTTTTTTCAGGGCAGCCTCAGGCTTGCGGCCGCAGATTTGAGAAGACGACCATGGTGTGTATTTCTGAAACCCCACAGCGCCACAACAGGGTGGTTATTTTCCAGGGCAGCGTCAGACTGTGCCCAACACAGACAAGACCCACAGTGAGGTTTAAAGCCTCGGGAAGACATTCTGGGGTAACCTGAAAGAGGCCAACTTCCGTTAATCAATACTGGTGTTGAGTCTGTGTCTGTTGGAAAAAGAAGGTTCTGTTATGCTTATGGCTTTAGAGACCTAGGTGTAAAAACTGTGTACACAAGATGAAATACTTTCTGAGTTTTTGCTATTAAATCTCTATCTATATTCGCTAACTTTATGTATTTATTATTCCTATTCCTATTCTTAGTGTCTTTTACTTGATTTTATGCACCTATATGTATTTTATTCTTTTAATTTTTCTTTAAATCTTTTTCTGTTATCATTTTAGTATTTCTACTGCATTAATGTTCTTTAACATGTTTTTATTTTCATTTTATTTCATCTCCTTACTGTAAAGTACTTTCAGTTGCATTTTTGTATGAATGCATTATAAACTTTATAGTAATAATAATAACAAAAATAATTATAACTATTGTTATTATTATTATTTTATTAGTATTTTCCTTTCTTCTAATTCTAGCAGGAAAATGAGGAAAAAAAACAAAGAGAGAAAGAAAGAAACTACATGTAACCAACATACCTTCTCTTGATCTCTTAACCTGCAGCTCACTGCCAGGAAGTCGGAGGCCCTGCAGGCCGATAACTCTCTCCTTCCCTCTTGTAGGGGGAGGCCTGTCTGGGGAGGCAGCGGGCCTGGGTGGGTCAGCAGCACAGCCTGGTCTATAGTCTGTACTCCAGATGCTGCCCCTGCTGGAGAGCTGGGAGGAGGCCGGTGAGTCTTTCCAGGAGGAACTACGTGGTTTAGATCGCTGAAAAGACAACACAAGTAAAGTATTGGCTCTCCAAATAGATTAATTGGACATGGCCTCAGTTTACCATTTTTAATTAAGAGTAGGCTAATGCGTTTTGGCAACACAAGCCTTCATCAGAGCAGCTGAGGTCATCTCAAATAAGCTAGTAAGAAATTAGTGATGGAAGTAGAAGTAGACAAGGCAGGTTGAGGGAAAGTCTGCACACTAAAAAAGTAAATACCAAGAGTATCCAAGGGTATGATTCCTTTGCTTAAAAATGTGTTAATACAGCAAGGATCTGATACCTGTGTAATGGGTTTGTTGGGGTTGAAGTCATCTATCCTCTCCATGGTGTTGATGTCCACATTCCCCAAGGCCATCTGCAAGCCTTCGTCATCACCTACGTTTCTTGAATCAAGTCATCAAGGAAGGCAGACTCTCCAAGTAGCAGAGGCAGCATGTTCTAAATCAAATAGATCCATACCCCAAAACATGCAATCAAACATATGCTTAAAGTCTATTTTTTGAAGCCTTGCTTTTATTTTCAGTTCATTTTCATTAGTGCTGGGTCGTTAACGGTGTTAACATGCTGCGTTAACGCGAGATTCTTATTGTGTGATAAGAAAATGATCGCACGTTAATCTATTCACTAAGTTGGGTCTGGAAGTTGGGTCTAGACAGTGAGCAAGCTATGAATTTCACTTATTTTACTTGTTATTTTAGTGCAGATGTATACCTGGCTGAATTACCCGGTGGGGGACGAGAACAAGTCGGAACAAGTGTGAAATTCGTCATGGTAACATTAGATTGCATCAAACATGACAGATGCCGTGAGGCCGGGTTTGCTTCAGGGCAAATTTGTATTCAAGAAGCTTCCCGATGGAAATCTCGACAAAACTAAAGTTGTTTGCACCTTGTGCAAAGCGGAATTAGTTTCCAGGTAGTTCAGAAAAGAGTTTTGTCCTCATGGAGACAGAATCTGTGTAAGATTGCCTAACTTTATTCATGTTTAACAAAATAAAAAATTAAACACCAAAGTAAATCTTATTGAACATTATTTTTCATTCCAAATATTATAGTAGAACAGCTTTCTCAAGCAGTTTGTGATGCATTTTCATTATTTAGATAGGTCACGCATTTTTGAATGTCTTCGGAAAAATTCAAAGCAGTTTAATCTAGATTAATCTATATTAACTAAAGGATTGCAGTGAGATTAATCTAGATTTAAAAAACTAATCTATGACCAGCTCTAATTTTAATTAACTTTCTGAACTGGATTAACTTCTGTCAAACTGTCATGGGAAATTGTGTTTTAAGGGGCATTAAGTAATCTGTAACCTTTATCGACCTCTATTGGTTACCAGTAGGAACTGCAGCTATGTTGACAGAACTCTTCTGACACTGTTGCCTATCCCCTTAAGCTACAGCGGCCTATAACTGACAAAAACTTCAGTAACACTTAAGTTATCCAATTAGAATAGAAACATCACTATTCTAAATACTGGAATAATACTGCTTTGTATTCTCGCCCTGCTCACATTTAAAATCTAGCATCAATTCAAAAAATGGTGACAAAATGCATCTGTACCAACTGGAATGTGTTTATGTATGTGCTGCACTTGACTGTAGCCTCCAGGTGGGTAATGTGTTTGGAAAGACAATGCTAGGTCAGGTCTATTATGAGGTAGAAGGATACTGTCCGGCGTAGCTGAGAGAGGCTGGGTCAATGTGTTCTGGATACGGATTGAGGGGCACGACCTTCCTCCTGACAGGATCGAAAACAAGCTGATAGAGGAAGGTGTTGTTGGCCTTGATGAAGCCCTCGATGTACTCCTCAGGCACTACCATGTTCATCTTCAAGTACTGTCCCATCTTCCTGATCACCTGATGCGGCAAGAAGAGTTCTTACACAAAATCATCTGCTATGGAAGCAATTCTACACGAAGCTTCACAAACACAAATGGTTGAACTGTTATAATTTGTAATCAGAGCAGCACAACAAACTTTTTCCCCTGAATATTTCAATAATAGCAACAGTTTCGAGCACTGCTCTTTCTAAAAATGTATCTTTCTGTGCTAAAATAAATAAATAAATCATGTGCGATTCAAGTTATTTGCAGTGCAGACTTAATGAGACTTTTAAAGGAATACTCCAGCGTTTCGGGCAAAACACCCTTTTTCTGACTTACCCAGACTGAGACAAGATGTTCAACACCATTTTCACCTCTGTACACACACTGGTTCGGTTGCTATCGGTAGCATTTCATGTTAGCTTAGCATAAAGACTTGAAGTCTACAGGAGTTATTAGTGTAGCTCTGTGAAAGTGAAAAATATACCTTACAGCAACTCCAAAGCTGTCTTATTTACAGGATGTTTCATGTGTTACATGGTAGCAAAATACACAATTTTTAAAAAACTTTTCAGGAGAAGTTAGATGGTAGGAACTATAACCGCTGAACACAGTTTCTACCATGTATAGTTCCTACCATCTAACTTCTAAAATGACCCCCTTTTTTTTATTCCAAGACATGATACATTGTGGAAATAAGACAGCTTTGGAGTTGCTCTAAGGTTTATTTTCTCACTTTGATGGAGCTAGGCTAATGACTCCTGTAGACTTCAAGTCTTTATGCTGAGGTAACACAAAATGATACCCATAGCAACTGAACCAGTGGACGCACAGAGGTGAAAATGGTGTTGAACACTTTGTCTCAGTCTGGGTAAGTCGGAAAAAGAGTATGTTGCCCAAAACGTTTCCAGTATCCAGTGTAGCCAAGTGTGACTAAGAAATTCATCTGCCAGTGCTGTGATTTGATTTATTTTTCAATAAGCTGCACAGTCTTATTTGTCTACAACTGCAAAATATAATTATATGATGACCTAAATGTAAAGTGTGCGACATTTCTCCAGTGATGAATACGTGTATATTATGCTACAGGATACAGTAAACATCCATGATCGTGACTGCTATCAGGAATTGGCTGTAACAGATTCAAACAGGCATCACCTTGAGGATGTCAGGGTTGTTGGCCATCCTCAGCAGCTTACAGGCCTTGCCCAGTCCGATGCCATGCAGTGAGGACAAGTAGTCACAGCCAGAGAGGATGCACATGTAGCGAAACTTCTCCTCGGTGAAAACATCACCCAGAGATCGACAGCGGCCCAAGTGACTTTGATCTATCTCCAGCCCATTGCCCTGCTTGTCCATTTTAAGGATGACCTGTGTGGAATTAGAGGCGATTTGTTTATTGAACTGCTGGAAAAGCACAGGCATGCTTACCATGTGTTGTGTTGTGCTGGCATCAAATTGTGGTTGCATTGGTGATGGCATTGTGTGGCCATCCTGTTGTACTTTGAACTTAGGCTGCATTTGTATTGCAAATCCCTGGTGTTGTACTGGCATGGTTTCATTCTGAATGGGAACACATGTCCATCCTTATGAAGTGCATTAACATAGTAAAAAATAAAAATTGATATTAGATGTATTTAATTGAAAGAATATGACAAACCATGTGGGTTATGATGTTAGAAACATAGATAATTGTGTCTGCCTTGTTTATAATTCTGTTGAAGCAGCTACTGTATCTGGTGGATGATTTCAAACAGGCTCAAACATTGATAATTCATCTGTCTTTGTTCAGTGTTGTAAAGAGTAAGGTCTTCATCTGCTCAATATGAAAAGTACCCTGAGATGACTTCTGTAATGATTTGGCACTATATAAATAAAATTTACTTGACTTTAATTATATTATTAGGTTATTGTCAGTATCATTGTTAATAATAATAATACTAACCACATAAATTCTGATTTTTCCCTTAAATTTCCCATTTGTTAGAAAAGATGTGTATTCTTCTATTTCACTTCAGCAGACACATCCAAACAGAGTAGCCTAAAGCAAATGCAATCATTTGATTGCTTTTACCACATGAACTTATATGAATATTTTGGGGACTCTTTCAGCAGCTGGATTTCTTCAAAGTAAGGTAGTTACATTTACTCAGCACTGTCATAATCTACCCGCATAAGGCAGGTGGTCGGGTGCTAGTCTGAAACCCTGATATAATTCCATATATAAATGAATATGGTTCAGACACTTGTCCTCTCCACTTACTATACATTAATGCCACACTTTCAACAATGCAACATATTTAGTAGAATTTGAGGATTACAGTATGTACCTTTTTACAGCCAAATGCTAGCAGGTCAGAGTCCTCAGTAATGACAGCCTGGGCCAAACCAGACTTATTGAGGAATGCCAGTTGGGCATCGGCCTCGTATGGAGCCACCAAGCAATCAACCCCTCTGGTCCTTGCAGCCTAGTGGAAAAAACACACATACACTGATTTTGTACGATATGCCTACTTTCAGCAAAATTTAACAATGCCATGACTTTTGCATGGAATGGAATTTAATACCAAAGAAGAAAAGACAAAGATAGGTAGATAGATTCTAAAACTATAAATATTCAGAGTAAGAAAAAGGACATGAGAAATTAAGCGACATGAAGCCGGTTAGTTGAGCTGTGGTGAAGCAGACAGGATGCATTCTGCACTTCTAACCCTGTTCTGTGTTAACCTTAGATTGGACATAAAGCGCATGATGAAGCTCTGACCTTGATCACTTCATGGGCCATGGCCGGGGTGACGTTAACACAACGGGTGAAACAATCTCTGGCCTCCGAGAGCTTTCCTTCACGCAGCAGCTGCCGGCCTTTGAGTAGGTTGGCTTGTCGACGTCTGGGAAAATTACAATAGAATATTATTTTCTCCGGCTGTAATTAGGCTGAACACATCCCAGCGTGTCTGCAAGTTTCATCAAGGCAGATGTAGGACTTTTCAATGCCAGACCTTTTAAGACCACTTGGAATGAAATATAAAAATCTGCCACTATAATGAACATGAAAGTGATTAAAAAACATAATAAAAAATAAAAAAAACTTACTTTCAAATAGCATAGCATTTTAAAACTTATGAACTGAGGACTGGACTCAACAGTGTTCCCACGTGACAGACTTTTATAAGTTTTAGATGTTTGGCAATGATGAAACCTGTGAAGATACTCACTCTCGGCGGGCCTTTTCCACTTCTTTTTTTGAAGGCAGATTGCGTCCATCGAACACCAGAATGGGTTTCACATTAAAGGACAAAAGCATGTCCACAAATTTCATACAGTACCATACATACCTAGGGATTGGAAGAGTTAAAATAGCGTTATCATTTTTGACACTCATTACAAATAGCAGAAGTCCATCCTTAACTACTTCCAGCCACCATCTCGAACAAGTATTAATTCGGCTATAGTAAACATTTTACTTACTGATCAGTTGGCTCCCCTTTGGCAAGCTTCTCAGCACATGAAAACGCTCCCTTGTGCAACCAGCAGTACGTGTCCACGGCCACAGTCTGTCCTTTGTATTTCTTCACATTGACGGTCTCTGATGCATCTTTGATGAACTGCAGCAAACCAGAAATTCCCATTTTGACCGCTGATTCGACCCGGTGTGATTCTGCACCTGTAAAATTAAAACGATTAAAGTGATGTTGAGATTAACTTGGAAAATCCAGCTTCATGGTTCAACCAAAATTACCAGAAGACTCAACGATTTGACTCCTAACGGGCCGTGTTCTACCAAAAGCGAGTAGTTAAACTAGTCGCGCTTTAGTTTCTTTTGAACGGATAGTGGTTTGTTTAAAAACTGGTTACGTAGTCCAAAAATTGCAAATTCAGGCCCGTTCGACTGTGACCGTCCAGAAAATATAACACCACTGTCATTTCTTTAGCCCGCACAGCTAACGTTAGTTAACGTGGCCACCACTTGTTCTTGCCTTGTACGTTACCGTTAAAGTCAGTAACGAACGTAAACAGTATGCTAAACAAATAAAACGGAGAACCATCTACACAAATATGACAAACCCAATTCACTTAATGTTGACCTGAAACTCACCTAGACTGCTTCTGTTTTTAACTCATGTAACTTATAGATAACACTATTGTAATGCGGCTTAACAGAGGAGAGTAGCATCGAGTTTGTTTTTAGCGGCAAAAGTGGAGGGTGGACGTAGCTGTTCCTATTGGCCAGGAAGACGGAGGAGGAGGGACATTGAGAAAAAAGGGCGGTGTTGTTGTGTTAGGAAGGAAATTGGTGCAAGTACTTTTTTTATATATAAAAAATGTCAGCAACTATATGGAATAATCGGCAGTTTTGATCATATCTGCTAGATCTCACATTTAAAATAATAACAAAATAGAACCCATCTATATTGTTAATTTACATAACCAGTCCACCAGATGGCCGGTCTTCATCGTGGATGTCATCGCTGTGGCGTTGGAGTTTTGGTGCATTCAAGTAATATACAAAAACAAATAATAGAAAGTCGATTTCAGGGTCGTTTGCGTGAAGACGCAATGGTCGAGGTGTTCCTTATCAGCCGTTTCACACCCAACGCATACAGTTTATATTTTACAGTATATAAAGCATGGAACGTAAAGTAGAAAGAAAAAATCCAGCGAATAGTGGTGTCCTGGTTATGTTATGGCTGTTATGGCATGAGAGCTGTGGTAACAAAGTAATATATGTGATTAAAAAGCCTGAAATTATTCCATCAATGGTATGTGAGAAATGTTTTGCTGCTAACGTCAGAATTCGAGCAAAATGACACACGATCGAGTTCTATTTTCCATCGAGTTCTATTTTGGGATGTCCTATCATGTACCCAAATTCCGAGAGGACGTGAATGCGACATAAGACGTGTCTCCTTTTTCCCAGCTTCCGATGCACTTCCTGCTTTACACCACAGCGGTGACAGACGCAACGAAAACAAAATGGAATAGTTTTTAATTTCTTTGGCGAACGGCGTCAGTGACAGCTTTATTTCAACGCCTTTCTGTAAAATTACAGTGGCCGTTATTTTAAATGTCATTTCACAGACTTGGGCCGTGTTAAAATAACACCAACAATGCAGTTCTCTCCCACTAATGGAGATTTCACGTTCGTCTCATCGACAGAAGCTGAAGGTAATGCAGAGATAGCGTTCGAGCTAGTAGGCCTCAACAGACCTAAATTAACTGCTTACGTGAATAATACAGTCTGTCAAAATGTCAGTCATCCTGATTGTACAGAGATTTCTATCCATAATGCCTCCACAATAAAAGGAACACGCATGTCTCAAATTCAGCTATTTAAATGAGCTCGCATGCAGCACAGTTTATCAGTTAGCTAACGAGCCTGCATACGTGCCGTTCTTTAGGGTACAAAAAGACCGTCGCACCAAACTCCATTTAAAAAAAAGCTTGCAATTTAATGTTTCCTTTATCGGCAAATCTGCACGCCCCACAAAATAGAACTCAGCACAGTATCTTAATCGTTAGCAGCTACTCCTCAATTCGGTTAACGTGTTATCCACCAAGCACAAATAAATGTCCAAATTTCAACTTTGGTGTGCCCTGCTTTACTACTAACGTTACCGCAAGACAGTATACGGTGGCCGAAAAAGACTGAGAATGACAAATTCTGATACGTATTTAACTGAATTGGTGTAATGCCGGTCTGTGTTTACTTGATGACTGATCTTACAGTTGTGTGTAATCGAAGAGAGAAGCCTTGTGGGGCTATCGGGGCTATCGTCCGGTTGAGTGCTTTGCTACCTTGAGAAAGAAACAAGATACGTTAATAACTTTGCCTGGAAGGTTGCCATTTCCTCAAACGTCAGGTTTTTCTTTCTACGCAATCTGTTTTGGTAATGTTTACAAACAATGGCAATTGTTCTTGAATATTTAGCTTTTGCTCCTTTCAAGATGCTCTTAAAAGATGAATGTTAATACTTTATATTCACGTTATTTTCCAGGCATCCCAAAGTGGGATGAATGTGTTTCTCTTGCCATGCCTGTCTGTTTTGAAACTCTTTCATAACAAACATCTCTGTTCTCCACAGAACTTAGTGGCAGCATCGATGCTCCGGATATTAAACTGAACATGGGAAGCGAGAGTGGAAAAGACCCATATGCCACCACCTTCCTGAGGCAGCGAGGCTACGGCTGGCTGCTGGAGGTTGAGGACGAAGACAATGAAGACACCAAACCTCTTTTGTGAGTTCGCTACTAGCTCTCAGCTCTGTCTATTAAAGGCAATAACTACTCTTGTGTGTTCTTCCTAGGATGAAAACTCAAATAATACTAGTCTCCAACTATACTGATAGTTTTTGATTGAAGCTATGGATTGGCCAAACTTTATACTGACTGTAATCTTTTAAATTTGATCACTCATTCAGTGTCTCCTGTACTTCAGTGTTTGCCCTTGTTAGGATGCAAAAGCCTCTGAAAGGAACTTACTATTTGGGACATGAAAATTCACCAATGAAACTCAGTATAACACTTCTGCTGCTAATGATTACTCGTAATGAAAAAGGAGATTCACACATATTCGTGTTACTAATAATAAAACACAATCATGTTCAATAATAACATACATGCATAATTGAGCTGTATCCAATGAAAATGTTCAAGGAAATACTCCAGCGTTTTGGGCAACATACCCTTTTCCAATTTAGCCAGACTGAGACAAGATGGCCAATACCATTTTCACCTCTGTCTGTCCACTGGTTTAGTTCCAATGGATAGCATTTTGTGTTGGCTTAGCATAAAGATTTGAAGTCTACATGAGTCATTAGCCTAGCTCCGTCAAAGTGAGAAAATAAACCTTACAGCAACTCCGAAGCTGTCTTATTTATACATTGTATCATGTGTATTGAAATACATGTCTTGGAATTAAAAAAACAAAACAAAACAAGTGGGTGTGGTATTGATCAATTCTACAATCAGTATGTAATCAAACAAACTGCATCATATCACACTGGAGGTGGACAACGCTGCACCAGATATGATTTTCAATGAAAGGCCAATAATAGACCAATACAGTAGTCTAAGCCTACGTCTTTGCCAATTTAAATAGTTATTTTGGTAGCCTTGTCTCTTGTAATCTTTTATTCTCATTAATTTGAGTGAAAAGCTACACTTGTGACATGTGACATCCTTTTTCTTTGAGCAGGGAGGAGCTGGACATCGACCTGAAGGACATCTACTACAAGATTCGCTGTGTCCTGATGCCGATGCCATCTCTGGGTTTTAACCGGCAGGTGGTAAGGGACAACCCAGACTTCTGGGGCCCTCTGGCCGTGGTTCTGCTCTTCTCCATGATCTCCATCTATGGGCAGTTCAGGGTGAGCAGAACAAAATACACACCACCGTTCCATCTTTTTTTCTTTTTTTTAAAGCAATTATTACAAGTATACCACTGTTTCATCTATGTTAGTCAATTCAAGAATACTGACATCACTGCTGGGGAAAGTGTGAAATTAAAGCCGCACAAGGCAAGATTTTTCTCTTTTTCTCTCTCTTTCTCAATGATAATTACTTAGCTGTCACGTATTAGGCTATCTCTGGCAGGAAGTCTTGGCACACAAGTGTTGTTTCAAAACCGAACAGCAAAATGTCAAACTTGCTAAACAACAGGCAAGCTGGGTTCATCAGCAGTGCCTGAAACTGCTGCCAAACATTTTTCTCCATCTAACCAGTCTAACCAGCCACCAGCCAAGAGGAAAAATGTTAGGCGTGAGGAGTGCGTAGTTTATTGAAGTCCTGAGAAGTTAGTATCGTTCATCTCCGTGGCTCCATCAGCACTTAGTATTAAAGGAATACAAAATAACCTTTTTCCAACTTATCTAAGATGTTTGATAATATTTTTATATGTTCACCATTTTGGTTCCTGTGAGTACCATTTTGTGTTAGCTTAGCATCAAAACTACAGGAGTCTGTCAAAGTGAAAAAAAAATAAAACCAACAGCAACTCTGAAGCTGTTTCATTTGTACAATGTGTGTGTTACATGGTAATGAAATACAAATTTTTAAAAAATGAAAGTCATTTCAGGAGAAGTTAGATGGTTGGAACTATATCTGCTGGACAGAGTTCCTACCATCTAACTTCTCCTAAAGCGACCCTTGTTTTTTTTTCTTGTTTGTTTTATTTATATATAGTTCCAAGACGTGTTTTTAAATACACGATACATTGTGTAAATAAGACAGCTTCTGATTCTTTTTTTTTACTTTGATGGAGCTAGGCTAATGACTCTTGTAGACTTCAAGTCTTTATGCTAAACTAACATGAAATGCGTAGGTGAAAATGGTCTGGCTAAGTTGAAAAAACATTGGAGTATTCTTTTAACAATGTATGGCTTTCACTCAAATGTTATACACTAAATTGTTGGGTCATTTACCACTGTTCTCTATTGACACTTGGCGGCTCTTTATATCATTTTTCAAGGTTGTGTCTTGGATAGTCACCATCTGGATATTTGGATCACTAACAATTTTCTTGCTGGCCCGTGTTCTTGGTGGTGAGGTAAGCGCAGTAGACTCTAAAGTGTTATCTTGTTTAGCCACTCAGGAACTACAGTCTGTCTTAATTCTATGTTCTTATTGTAATGCGTAATGCAAATTAATATTTGTCTTACGAAGTCATTTTCTTCTGTTGACCAGGTTTCTTACGGCCAAGTTCTTGGAGTGATTGGATATTCGCTTCTCCCTCTCATTGTTATCGCCCCCCTGCTCCTAGTGATTGGGGGCTTTGAGGTGGTTGCTACGCTAATAAAAGTAAGTCATGTCAGTTTTCATATCATGTAAAAATATATGTTTAACAGAATGGTAGTTAGCAGGTCAAGTACACCGATCTTATCCCACTATTCCTTATGTAAGCTAACTTCAACACTTTAATAATATTGCATCTTGGATCCTCCACCCTATTAAAACCCCTCCTATTGATTATTAGCCCTGTGCACAGGCCTTTGAACTCTTATGGCCCTTTTCCACTAGTAACTACTCAGCTCGACTCGGCTCGACTGGGCTCTACTTGGCTCAACTCTACTCGCCTTGACACGGTTTGGTTGGTTTTCCACTACAGTTATCACCTCATTGTGGGCGGAGTCCTGTGGAGTCGTCATAGGTAAGGCGGCCCGAAAGTCCGAAAGCACCGTCCAGCTCCCTCTGAATTCTCTCGTCTGCCACCAAACACAAAAACGTCTCCACCTCCTCGTTTGTCCAGGCGACAGGTTTGCTTGCCATAATTGTGTGTTGCTTACAACTTCAGTGTTGATAAATAAGCACGGTCGCTGTGGCCAGTCCTTTTAAAAATGCCGGGTGTGTTTTCGTGAAGGAGTCGCGCTAAATGTGTCGTCGCTCGCTGTCCAATCAGTGGCTTGCACGGCGTTTACGTCACATTTTCGGCTCGACTCAGCTCGCTTGGAACCCCAGCTGAGTAGGTCCCAAAATGGGACCTGCTAGCAGGTACTAACACCTAACGGAAACGCTCTCAAAGCGAGTAGAGGCGAGCCGAGTCGCGCTGAGTCGAGCTGAGTAGG
>OMLF01013740.1:11422-28727 GCA_900302615.1 Holocentrus rufus | reverse complement strand
AATAAGGGGCTCGAGTCAAGACTCGGGTGGGGAGATTGGCAGGGGGTAAGCGGGAGGGGCTGTGGGGCCGGCGATGGAGACATGTAGGTGCTGTCAAAGGAGGACTGTGAAGATACATGAAGCGGCTGAGGAGGCTCGGACTCTCCTGGGTGAGGGAGGCCCGAGGACGTGTTGGGTTGTGATGACTGGCTAGGCGCTTCTAGAGAAAAAACAAAGCTGATTTAGTGTATGGGTGACGCAAGTTAATTTGCCAAGTCATCTCATGTTCAGGAAGCACTATCTTCTCTTTAAATACTGTATTCTTATCCTCTTAATAGGGTCCATGAAGTATCTTTTAATAAAGCTTGGACTGCTGTATGTAGTTTGAGTATCTTCATGTACATGTATGTATTTACATTGGATTTGGTGTACAATGTAACAGATGCTCAACCAATCATGTGACAAGCATTGTCTGATGATTTTCACCAACAAAACTTGGTCTTGATCTTGCTCTCATTAATACAAGACAATACCCCCCACAGATATTCCCCTTGTATAAATCAGGTCAGAGTGTATCTCTAAGATCTTACCTTCCTCATGTGCAGCTGAATCAGACAGAGAACTGTCATCAGAGGTACCCTGATCTGAAAAACAAAAACAATTAAAGCTAAATGCACAATTTTTTAATTCACAGGTAGAGTATTACATACTACATCCTGATATGTCAGGGTCATCATCAGGTTAAAAATCTATCCATTCCCTGAACTGACTATCTCAAAAGGGATTTGATGTCAAACAGTCCTCTTGTTGCCTGGCAGGCCACCTCTCACCTTGCAGTGTAATCTTATATGCCGGGCGTGGTGAGGATCGGCCGTGCTCCAGTCGGAGCTGAAAAGCAGTCTCTTGCAGCTCTTTGAGTTTCTTCTCCTCACGTTTGCACTGCTGTATCCGGCTCTTCTTAACAGCCTTATTCAGGTGATCCTCCCTGCAGAGTTTTCGCGCTGCCTCGTATATCTTCACCTGAAGCGCTAACTCGGCATCCACCAAATTCAGTTCTGACTCCTGAAAAGTTACAGAACGAGGAGAGAGGACGACATGTGTGACTGAAGATGAAGCATCTCTTCCAGGCTCTTACTTTATAGGGACTCAGAACGGTCCAACTGTGTTTATGAACTGATGTGCTTCATTCTCTCATTCTGTAAATTAAAATGCTCCAGTTACCTCTGTTCCTTGAGGGATACTTTGCTCATCCAGCTTGAATGCAGCTCCAATACGTCTTCGAACTTGAGGAAGTTTCTCTCCTGGCAGAAGAGGGTAATCTTCTGACAGCTGGCCCGTCAGCTCCTGTACGCCACAGAAAACAAAACAAACCAACATTTTTTCAAAAGATTATTCCAGATTATTTGCTTTATTCAACAGCTACAGATGGGATGACATGCAGCAAAGGGCGCGGGTCGGAATCGAAAGTTTATGTTTCTGTAGACAGTTACCTTGGTAAAATAGTTTGGTTTAAATAAAGACGCCATCTCCGTGAGAAGTAATAAATCATTTTATTGTGCCAGGCCGATGAGATCCTGAGGTCATACAGTCCTAGTTTTGAAATAATGTACAAATATCCGTCCTCCTTGCATGTTGAGGCATATAAGTTGTTTAAGGAGGAGTTGCTCAATTCTGCTGTTGCAGTTTCCCTTTCACAACACATTCTTTGGGACTCACTTGCTGTATCCAGTGTCAATCGCCTGCTTTTTCCACTACAAATGAACCTCAGAGCATGAGAACGCGCTATTACTAATTTCACTCATTACACGGTCTTAACACACCTTGTTACCATGAGTCACTGTTAGCCAACTTCACAGGCAGACAATAACGTAAGTGTTGCCTATGATCGTGCTTGTTCTTTTGTCACTGGAAGAAGGGAGAGGTGTCCTGAGAGCCTCCCGCTAGTACACCTGGGCCTGTCCCAACAAGAACGCCCATCCCGAATGTCAACAGGAAAGAATGATCAGGCCTGAGGTTTTACCCTTCAGCAACTACAACATGAGACAGACCAAAAACCGAGCACGGTATCTATGTCTACTCTTGGAAATTGCTTTGTATATATTGGGGCATTTTATTTATCCTTTAGATAGATCACATAGGAGAAAGACGGGAAATTTTTGGGAGGGGGAGGTGACATGCAGCAAAAGTCCCTGGCCAGATTCAAATCCAAACATGGTATGCGCCTTAGCCAAATTGGGGCCACCAGGACGCCCCTTGAAAACGACTTCTGACAAATACTTAGGATATCTCATTACAGCCATATTGCACAGTTTAAAATGTATCTCAAAGAAAAGAGCTGTTCTTCCCGGTGGCTAGAATCAAAGTAAACTGAGGTTACAGAGAACAGGAGGACAAATTAAAGTGGTTTCGTTTCCTCTCAGACGGCTGCTTGTCTCTGCATGATAAACGTTCTCTGTTGCAGCTTAGTTTGTACCAACAGTCGTCTTAAATTTAAGTGTGTCATCAACCCACCTACACTAAACTGCCCAACCTAGATTGTCCATGATAAAATGTGGTAGATCTTTCGAAATATGCTGAGTGGACCTTGTAACAGCATGTCTGAGGACTTATGAGGTTTCTGACTTTCCTTTGAGATATTTTATTTTTTTTAACATTTGCAAATGCTTGAATAAATTTACCTTACATTATCATGGTAATGCGTACAGATCTTTTGTTCTGTGAAATGTAATATAATCTTTGAACTAATACAGCATATTTCTCCATTAGTTTTCATTTTGTTAATCTGATCTGTGTTACTCACAGCTTCTCGGATGCAGAGTTTCTGCAGCTCCAGGATGCAGCGCTCCAGTCGTTCTTGGAGCGCCTGGTGCTTGAGCTTCATGGCCCTCGTATGAGTGGTCACATCCTTCGCATGGGTAGTGGGACTGTCAGAACCTGTGCAGCAACAGCAGAGAAGCAAATGGACTCACGTGAGATTATGTGACTGCAGTATGACAGCGTAAAATTGCAGGGCTATTAACATCTGACCTTGAGATTTTGCTTTATCATGCTTGACTGATGGTGTTGCATGAAACCTGTCACACTATGGGTCCCTTTCAGTGTTCAATCCTATTTTTACTTGCTGAATTATGAACGGTCTTTTAAGACTGATTCATGGGAGTGTTTTCATATTTAAAATTACAAACCCCAATCAAATAAATGTCACATCATTATGCATATCAAGCAAACTCCAGAAAACACTAAGATACAGTAGACAAAAGAAATTAGTTAAGAAATTAATTAGTATCTCATCTAAATGTCTACTTTATTTATAAATCAATTTTCACCCTTACAGTCTGACTACAAAATAGACTTGTAACCTGATCAAAAGTTGAGCAGGCAAATCTTGCAACCCATTTTCCCTGCAGAGTAATATAATACACCGTACCCAATTATGTTAATAGACTCCTACTGTTACAGCTCAATTTGTGTATGTATGGTACAGTCAAATAATCAAAAGACATCCAGTATGTGATACAATAAACACCGGATTGTTAAGATAAACTGTAGTCATGTTTAAGCTAAAGTTGTTCCAACTGTTTTTATTTATCCTCTTATTAACAACTTACTGCTCCTCCTCGGTTTTTCATGACTGAATTGTGCAAGAAATTTATTACACAAGAGAACAAATGTCTGTAAGGACTCATGTGGTTGCTAATCCAAGAAACTAAACATGGAAATGTTTTGTTTTGGACAATCTTCGTTTCCAGTCTTTCACTTTAATTCTTTCCAGTAATATCCTTCGTGTTTATGGTGTTATTTGTTAAGCTGTTTGCCGTGTCCAAGTCTTTGTACCTTTTTCTCCCAATTCCCAATCTTTGTTTGCCTCTTGCCATGGCAAATATACAATCATTCTTAACTCACTTGGTTAAATAAAGGTTAAAGTAAAAATGAAATATGAAAAATAACCAGGGTGGTGAGCTTCTTCTTACTATGAAGCCACATACTTTAATTCTTGATCTGGAAATAATCCTTTATTATATTGGTACTGATCGGCTTTTTAGGCCACTACAGAAATTGTAACACTTAATTGACCCAGAAAAATGTGTCATTCCTGGTAACTTTAGTCTCCATTGACACAGAGTGATACTGAAACTGCAGAAAACGAGTGATAGCATCTTGTTATCTATAAACAATGTGTGGGTGTTGAGCTGGAGCTGTCTCGAGCCTCGGTGACTAATGACATTATGATCATTCTCAGGGCTATGGGAAGCTACAGGCAAAATGCATTTCGTGCCACATGCCATCGGAGATTATTAACAGAGTCCCTGCAGGTCCTGACAACCATCAGAGGTGTGACAGGAAACATGTGTGACAGGAATACAAAAGGGGCAAACAATGCCTTTTCC
Source organism: Holocentrus rufus (assembly GCA_900302615.1). Taxonomy (NCBI): domain Eukaryota; kingdom Metazoa; phylum Chordata; class Actinopteri; order Holocentriformes; family Holocentridae; genus Holocentrus; species Holocentrus rufus. The sequence continues at coordinate 24,360 of OMLF01013740.1, read as the reverse complement.
TGAAATGGCAGCTAAAAACCATACTGTCTGTGCAGCGACAATCCCTCTATTCTTTGCAGACTGACAATTTGTCATTGTAGAGAGCAAACATCATGTGGCTATTCACACATGATATAAGGAATGTAAGCACGGAAACAGCGCATCGGTAGACACAACTGGGTGCAGTATTCAAAAAAAAACAAAACCTTCCCAGCCTTAACACTTAATTCCAAGTTAATGCAGGCCAACAGGACCGGGAGAACGACCTAGACAACCTAATTTTGTGACAATGTTGTGTCTGGAAACAAAATACCAACTGGCTTATGAATACAAATCTGTGGTGACATCCTTGCAAAGTGTGACATTGATAAACCACAAATCAAACAAATCACATGACTGATTTCCTTCCCAACGACTTGTTACACCATCTTTAATTTGGATCATGGATGGTTCTGTTAGTTTGTGCTTGATCATTTGTGATTCAGCGTGAATCACATGGGAATAAGGCTGACAACATAATTATTAGCTTTACACTTCTGACTATATCTTGCATCACATTCTCCACTTTGTGCAGGACACAGCGACAGTAAAGGACAGGGGAACACACGCATCTTTACTTCCTCTCATCTACGCTCACATGACAAGTCGCTTTCTTCCACCAAGCAGATGCTCATTTGTTTTCATGTGCCCGGAGTTAGTGCTTAAAATAGACCAAAGATGGTATAGGCTGGCATGGAGAGTTGATTTGAGAAAGTACATTATATAATTGAGAAAACGAATTATTTGTACTGTGCTGTCAATAAGATTATGGCAACAGTAGATGATAATATGTAATCCTCTGTGATTGCGTTGTGCTCTGAAAGTCGTCATTTTGATAAATATTTGTGTAAACCAATGACTTTGGGGTCTTGAGAAAACTTTCTCTCTTGTACATCCAATAAACTCCTGCTGTATAAATGACAAGATTTATTTCTCTATGAAAACTAAAGTGGACAGAGGGCTATTTAATATAAATTGTCATTATTGTGTCCCTAAATAAGTCTCCCTCACTCGTTTGTGTTCAATAAGCATTAAATGTCTGTATGTAAATAAATGACTGGGAATAACTGCTATAGCTAAACATTTCATACTTCAAGGCTTAAGAAAAAGTAATTGTAAATTCAAGGCTGAAATAGCCAAGATGTTGATTAATTAGAGGAAGGATCTATTAGCTCCTCAGCTAACAGAGATTTGAACCTAATGGACTTCGTATGCGATATTATTTATGACTGTTACGTAGGCAGGAGTTAGATAAAAAGATTTTTCTGACTGCTACATTTTGTCCAAAGGAAGGCAGCGGCCACTTACTGTCTCCAGTCACAATAATGATGTGTTTTTAAAAGACGTTTTGATCAAAATCAATCAGCAGTTTCTTTGTCTTCTTGTGGTTAAGGTTATATGAAAAACATGCACTTAGATAAGATTATCTTGGGTTGGAATAAGGTGCGACATTAGTTGCAACACTAATGTAGGCCTGTAGAAAGGGTTGGAGAGAATGGTGAAGTGTTAATCAAGTGAATGAATAATTTGAATCAATGTATCAGATGTACAAAGTCCCATATATGAGTGTGTCAGTGTTTATTTAAAGTCCGAACCATGACAGGACACTTTGACACCTGACCAATCTTCTGAAATGAAGCCATCTCTATAATTTGTATGTTTTATCATCTATTCAGTAAAGCTGCCCAGTGCCTCTAACACAGTGTTAATATTTGGATGGCCCACCCAGGTAAATTAACAACCTGCCAAGTAAATTTCAGGCTTGCGTTCGTTTCTGGTGTCGTGCTGCAGGAAGCCGACAGTTCTTGCCAGCGTAGTTTTCAAACAATCCAGATTTAATGCTGCCAAGCACCGAATGTGAGCCACAATGGCCATGATTCACTGCACCTAAGACACAGAGCATTTGTGCTGCCTCACGATGCGGCGTGTTGGTGCTGATACGAAGTGAATGGAGAACAGTTTGAAATGTGGCTGAGACAATTGCATGGGAATTTAATCGTGGGCTAATGTTGCAGGACCATTAGCTGATAGCAGATTGAGACTTTAGTGCCTGAGAAACGAGGCCCTGTGAATGTGCTTTCACCCACTTAAAGAACAATGTGCCACGAGATCTTTCCAAAACCCCTGAAGTAACACGCGCACAGAGCCGTCTTACCAGAATGAAGGATGATACCACTGTCGGTGTCACTGATCTCCCCGTTGGGCTCCATGTCGGTGCGTCAACTTCTTGCTGCTGTTCTTCAGTGGTGGAGGCAAAGGATAATGTCAAGGTTCACCATGCCCTGTAAAGTACAGTTTCAACTTTATGACAGTCATGACCCGTTTTCAACCTTCTCCAAAGCGATAATAACCCAGGGTTCACAAAAAGAAGGGATAATACTGCTTTTACTTATTGGCTTAGATAATTTTATCGATATAAAAACTCAATTCCTTTGTTGTTGTTGATATATAGTGGAGTTTCAAACTGAATTGCGCATTGAAACATCTAAAAAAAGCACAGAGCTGGAAAGTGATCAGTCATGTTTAGTGTGAATGAGCTAAAACATACAAAAAACAGTGGCATGTCCCTTTAAAAATGGTGACCTGAACTGTGGCTTGAATGATTCAGGGATGACTGGCAGCTCTGAGACGTCTCCCTGATCCCAGAGTCTCGTGAAGTCATCGTATCACAAAGCATGAGTACACATACATGTTGCTATAATAAGTCTAGGGAGTTTCCTGTGACTACTACCTATTTGTCTCTGACTTTATTGCCATTATCTCAGCCTTGGTAATGGCTGACTGAAAAAAAAAAAGCCTGAGCTACGCTTGAAACTGCTGGTTTGATAATTAACTAAGAAAATACAGGAAATGAGGTGCTGGTTGCATTCCATCACACTGGCTTGTTAAAGTTTGTGACAGAGGACAGACTCGGCTGACAGACGCCTCACAGCAAAGTCTCTGGTCAATGACACGACAACGGGCTTTAATTATGTATCAGTTATTTTCTTTATCAAAATGTCCCTTCCTCCACAAAGCTGAATGTTGACTGTACTTCATATCTCTAAATAACAGAAAAGGGGCTGCTGTTCTTGCCCAATTAAGGCACGGCGCCCTACAAAAACAACATACTGCATTCTTTTCACCAAAATCAGCCGCTTGTTTTTGAGACATGAATTACCAAAAAGATTTTACAAAGTGATTTACAGAAATAGCATAGTCAATGATATCGGATATAGTTTGGCAGTTTTGTAATACAGCTATCAATTAGCCAAAGTGACATTTTCCCTCAGTAAATCTGTCAGTAACTGTGTCTACACACTACAAAACTACATACAGCTGTTGTGCTGTCATGATGCAAAAGAGTTCACCTCTGTATCCAAACCAGGATAAGGATCAATACCATTCTTAAATGTTTAGCTTGATGATTTAAATCATTTTTGCCCTGATATGACACACTTAACATGTAAACACTGCACTTGTGAGTCAGGGGTCGCCAGTTACGTGCCTCGGAGGGCTGAGAGTTCACAGGTTCCTCCCCTCTGATCGAAGGTGTGCTAATCAGTGAAATCCCCTGCTGCAGGTTTTGGTTGGGATGAAAAACTTTCAAACTGCTGAAACTGCAGCACATGGTTGGAAACCAAAGTTTTAAAGGGAGGGACCTGAAGCTACAGAAGGGTGTCACGCTGTATTCTGCTGTGAAAACACACATTAACTGGTGTTAAATTAAAGTTTCCTGCAACATAATTTTCTGTTTGAGTGTTGAGCAGATCTACTGTAACATGTAACACTGACATCTATATCCAGCTGTTCATTTCTGTGTGAGACAAAAACATAAACCAGTGCGCCAAGGAGACAACTCTTCACAACTTTCAGTCAAGCGTCAGTGATTTCTGTAAGACCGGCAGATGAACTGGTCACACCAACGCTGACATCGTTTGTGATCAAATCAAACCCACATCTACACAGACTGAACATCAGAAAACACCTTGCTGAAGCAACAGCTGCCGAAATGTATCTTTTACAGCCAGAAAACAAAACTTCCAGATCAAATTTAGCTTCTCTTTAAAGAGTGAAATCAAGTCTCATTAAGAATCCTTAACACTTCAAAATACTATTAATACAAAGACATTTTGCAGTGATCAACATTATCTTGGGTGTAAAACTACTGTAGAAACAGACACATAGATGAATTGGAAAAAAAGTATATACAGGAAAACATTTTCAGTAGTCCAACACTTAAAACAAAATGCACTTACTTAATGAGAAACTTAAGATGAAAAACTGTCAAAATCCAATAACTGGAATCTGTCCTTCTGACTTGAATGGGAACTGAGAAAAGCTGAAGTGGCTGGAGAGTCTGGACAGGAATGAAAGACTCACCCACTGAGGAAGGCTCGCCTACTGAAGAGGAGTGGCCACAAACAGAAGGCTGAACACAGGAGTCCGTATCATGTAACTCAGCGCTCATATCTGAGGTTGAAACAGTGTCAACAATAATGCAGATAAAGCGAAATCACAATTTACTTCACTCTCTTATCAGCGTCCTGAAGAGTGGGAGGGGACGAGGAATGAATAGACTGAAACTGCTCCATTATCAAAATACCTTTGCTGTCAGAAACACAACAGTGGGGCATTTGTTACTTAGCACAGTGCATTAAGAGAAATATTTGCGTACTGATATTTTATGCTGGCAAATCATAGATGTAGTTTACAATGGGATGTAGGCAAAACAAAACATTTTATCAGCTCAAGAGTTTAACTGTTTAAATGTTTCTGGGCTCAGATTTGAGGGACAATTTGCAAGGAGATAATAAAACATTATTCTTTTTTCTCCCAACATCGGAGACACAAATCCTGCTTTGTGGCTCCAGAGAGTGTTTTCAGGTCTATTACAGATCCATACAATACACAGCAAACCACAGTGAGTGTTAAACAGCCTTGGCCTTTGTTTTCTCACAATGACAGCTTGAAATCATTTTTAACTCTTGTGAGAGCAGCTCTGCGCCTCAAAGGTCAAATATCTGGCCAAAGCAAATCTGCTGCCATCTTCTGGTGTATGAAGAAGCCGGCAAATCCTGCTGTTTTGTGACAGACGAGAAATATGAACTTTTGAATATTCTAAGCTAGAGAATAAATCCTACATCATTAAAACAAAACCCGTGCAAACCATTTCACCACTTCTGAGCGCTGCCATTTTTGTTTCCCCCTGAAAAGAGGGAAGCACATGGTGGTGGTGGGATAACCCGCATAATTTATAGTGACCCAGAGTTAGCACCTGCTCTGCAACCGCATGGCTCGCATTCATGCAGAATCCCAATATTCATGTTGGCTTTCCAGGAATGCCTGCGCTTAGACACTCTGAACAAAGTCCAGCAATTCCCAGACACTCAAGTATCAGATCTCAAATGACACGGCACCAGCTCAGCAGCAGCTACAGCACAAAACAGGCGGATATTTGGTTCAGTCGTCTCTGCGTTTCGGCTTCACTGTCTAAGCATGACTGCCCCATTTCACACATATTGGACATCGCAGGTCTTAAAATATGTGAAGCTTCAGCAATATGTTAAAACTTCACAAGAGCCAACATAATCACGTAGAGGTTGCCGGCATGAACTGTGCTCTCCTACCAAGAATTTACTGGTTGATGTATTTTATTTTATTTCCATTTCTCTTAATTGTATTTGTGAAAAGGATGACTCAGCAACTGAAGAATGCCACTATAGTGAAGGTGCGTCAAACACTGAGCCTGGCGTTACTTGTGCTGAGCAGGTTGAGGCTTTTCGCTGATTTCAGTGCCACATTGCTCATCCTCTCCGTTGCTCAAAATCAGAGGAGGAAGGCAGCTATGGATTTCATTCGGAGACGCCTTGGCTTCTGTATCTAATGAATTCAGCAGCTGCCTACATGCCTGAAGCAAAGTGTGCTGGGAAGCCGCGCAGCCCGTCCGGTGAACAGTGAACCTCGGCTCAGAGCGTAAAAGCAGCTTTGGCGCAGCACCCTCGGCGCCGTGGGTGTTCTGTTTGGGAAAACCCACGGCGAGGTGAGCAACGGACTCACAAATGCAAAGGGTGGAGAAACTGTGGCAATCGCCGCAACCTTGAACTGAGCTGCTGAAGACTCAAGTTCAGCAGAAAGATTTGCGAGGAGCCTGTGTATTTCTATCTAAAATGTAATAATAAAGCTGTGGAAAACGTCGGGAGAGCCCAAAGTGGTCTGAGTCTTTCTGCTGAATCTAAATCAACTTTTTTAGACTCCTAAAAACAGATGTGAACGTGCACTTGTTGACTGTTTTGAAGATAATTCAACTCAATTACATGAGTCAAGATGTAACTCATCAGCATGTTTCTTCATCAGTGGACGGTAATAACAGGGTCATGTCGCTAATCCATTAACCTGTAGGAGGGCAGAAAGTTGAACCCATCTGTCTGAAAAAAGAATTCTCATTTAAAATATGACTCTAATGGTATCTGTTATTTTAAAAAGTTAGCAACTGCATTATGTTTGAGAGCCTCATCAAAGAAAAATGTGTCTAAAATTCAAAATCACACCATAAATTCCTAAAATATACATAGATTCACAAACTTACCAAAAATTCCCAAAGTTGCCTCAAAATTCCCCTGAATTCCCAAAGTTGGTGGGATTTCCAACCCTATCACACGCTTAAACTTTCATTTCTGTCACTAGCTTGCCACAGCGGGAGTGCAGACTCTATCGTGTTGTGCTTCAGTCTTCTGCTGTTTGACCGATGACCTCATCCTCATTAACAAACTGCTCTGCTGTGTTTAAACACATCATACACAAGAGATGCAAATATTGCTTTCACTCTGTCTCACTGGTCCAGAAACAAGGAAGCAAAGCTGCTACTGCAGTTTCTTGGTAGTTTTCTGACTTATCATCTCATCTCTGTTTGGTTTTCTTATCTCATCATTGTCCATTTTATTGTTTTGTCCTGTTGCCTAGTGCACACTTCACTGTCCTTCTGTTATTTTTCATTATAAAAAGGGTTTTATGGAAGTTTTACTGAGACTCTAAGGTTGGTGGTGGTGGTTTTATTTTGTTGCACACTGTGTCACATCACTTTATTATGTGACTGGCTATTGATTAGTTCGATCTCAGTAGTGAAGTCCTTTGAGACTTGATATGACAGGCTACATCATATATAAACTTGACAGAGTTCAGTTCAGTTTAGTATTCAAAGTGAGGCCACAACCAAAGCCAATAAACCTTTTTAACAGCATCCATTTTGACACAAAATAGCAGGTTAACACAGGTGTTACTAACAACATTAATTAAGGTTCTGTTCTATTTAAGTACAGAACCTTAATTAATGTCAACATAAGTAACAGTGTTTATTTGCTGTTTCATGTCAAAACGGCAGCTGTGAAAAAGTTCTATAACAGAAGTAATGAAACAGTCACGATGACAGCAGCCCGATCAAAGTATCAGTGCGAATCTGATTTCCTGTTTTTGCTTCAACATTTTCTCACAGCCTTGTTGTGTTAGAAGGATCAACTGATGACTTTGGCCTGTGATAGCTGAGTCTTTCAACGCCAATAATTCTGAGTCACAGGCATGATTCGGCTTGAAATTCAGTCAGGCACAGGAGAGAAGAGAGATTCCTATGCTGTATTCCTGCACTTGGCTCGGGAACACACAGCCTTTCATACACAGCGACTGATTCCTTAACAGAAACAAACATCAGAGCACAGACATGTGAAATCAAGAAGCTCAGGTACACTGAGCGAGCAGCTGTGGTTGGATTGTGACACTGGAAAGGCAGGGAGGATGTTGCAGAGCTGAGGAGATCTGATGGCGACCACACAGGAGATATTTTTGTCATGGTGTTGATTTTCTCTACCAATACTGTAAATCCAACAACGGTGCAATGGCACTTCTGTCCGTCCATTATGTCTGTCAGTAAGACTAGTCAGTTTGGATAAACAAAGCTCCACTGCGCCGCTGTACAGGACAGGCTCTGGTCCAGAGCAACAGCAGCAGTTGTTGGATGTCATAGGTGGTTTATATAAACCAGAAATCCCACAGAGACGGAGAAGAGGGCTTTGTGTAGGCAACACAGCAGCTGGCAAAACAAAATTCTTTAAATATTCTTGAGTCCTTTTATAACATAAGAGTGCACTGGACTACTGCGGCCAGCGTGTCAGCTGCCAGGAAGCAGGTTTGTCAACAATCGAGACTTTTTTTTCCTCATGTGGCTTCAGGCCAACACTTTGAACTTTACTTGCTCTTAGTTTAGCAGCTGATAATTTACCCTTGATAATTTGGCGATAATTAATGCTTTAAAAAAAACATCTAATTCCCAAGTCTTAAAAAGGCTAAAAAGCAAGTCACTGAGCTACTGTGCGCTCTTCCACCCCTCTGGCATCTGTGTTGCCGGAAGCCAGCTTTAAGCATTTCACTGTCTAAACTAGAGGTATGATGTAGATGTGTATGAGCAAATGAGCAAGTGTAGAGAAGTGCTACGTCTCATGTGGATTACTAAATTAGAGATTGTAAACCATCATGCAAACCCTAGACGCCTCTGAGCTGTGACCAATCCCTAATTTAAAGCTGAGAATGAACAAGCTTAAACCCATCAACATCATTTGACAAGCAAGTGGGCAAGAGACCGCAAGTGGCCTTTTGCCCCCTGATCTTCACTTAGGAATGTATAGATTGAGGAAATATTTCCATCCCAGGAAATCTCTTACCAACTAACAGGGCTGCAATGGCATTACAGCATGGCTTTTCAGAAATTACGGACAAAAAATGCTTTTATTTTTTCATTTTTTTTTTTTAATGAATGGTAAGCCACTGCTCTGGAGAACATTTGAGCATGTCTCCAATATTGTGGCCAGCAACCGATGTCCCAGTGGGAAAGATTTATGAGCTTCTGGCTGCATTCTTCAAAAAGGTGTCCAATCTCAACATGAAATTTTGAAAGCAATGTGGCTGAACAAGTCACTTTTGTGTGGTGACAGGTTTTTCCACAAAGAGGGTTTGTGATCACGATCTAGTCAAGACAACACTTTGGAGCTTATGTGCAAACTGCATCTTTTTAGTAGACACAATGTTAGACTGGTATGATATATGGGAGTCTCCGCCATTGTGAATCAATTTCTCTGTTCCTCACCCACACAATCTTCAGTAAGTGCTGTATTTTTCTGATGAAAGAGGATGTAGCTGTCTCATTACTTCCCTGCTGTTCAACACATATTTTATTACAGTACACCTTTAGACTTTGCTACACATTTAAAAGTGTCATAAAAAGGGCTAGTGAGCGCCCATGAGTATAAACCTCGTTCTACCAAAAACAACAAGAAGGCATAACAACAATAACCAGTCATTTCATTTTATGTGCTGAGTGGACAGAGCATGATGTGACACACACCAACACAGCACTGGCATTAGGAGGTTATAAGCTAATCAATCATATCTACAGCCACAAAAAAATCACTGATTATGTTCCCAAAAGTATTCTGGATAGTTGTTCCACTGACTAATTTGCATAGTTGTGTAAACTAGTGTAAGTCTTAAATTCTTTTGCCTCTTACGATTAACCATAAATTTACTGCATTTAAAATTCACTTTTATACAGGATCGCTGCATTTAAATGTACAATGAATGTACACCCTTGTTTCATCCGGTCAGTAACCATAAAAGTCAAATAGCCTTGAAGGGTCATTTAACTAACCCTATAATGTAAAGTGAGGGTTAGGGATGGGGGCTGTTTACACGCCCATTTATTTTTCAAGTGGTACAGGAGTTGAGGACATAACTGTTTAACATATGTAAACGTGTCTACAATTTCCAGTTTCTTTTAAAATAAAAAATGAAAATTTCTTGTGGCTTGTAACTTTAACTCATTTACACATCATCATCATCCCTCCATTCAGTCAGCTCTGCTCCATGAAGTTAGCTTGCCTCAGCTGTAAAAGTTTAACTTTGGAAAATGAGTAGTTTGCTAGCGGTTAGCTTGTTTAAAACTGTTGCATGCTTATGATTACTCATCTCCAGAGGAATAAAAGTTATATGGCATCAGCTGAACCACCCATTGTGCAAACACACACACACACCAAGATATTATTTTTAAATGTGCAAAACCTCATGTAAGTGTTTACTCTTACCTAAGTAGCGAGTTAGTTAGCTAGCATCGTGATCCATCTGCATCCACGCACCTCTGGATTCACTGGTTTGCATTATTCCAGATTTGAGCTGGAAGTTTCTTTCGTTAGATGAATTATAGAGGCTGAAAAAACAGCAGCCTGTCTTTCCGTTGTACTTCAATGGTCTAAAGTCCTGGAAACATTAACAAGAAAACACTAAAAATCCGACCCCCACTTTCAGCGAGGGGAATTCGCATTTGTTGAGTGAACTCAGTAAAGCAGTGAAATGCTGCCTTCATGGTCTGTCGAAAATAAGACCTGTCCAACAAATTCTCGGCTGCGTCCTCTACGGTAACAGAGTTTGCCACGTGCGACATTCAAGGGGCAGAGCATGGTAGTCGTGACAAGTAGTAAAATGACACTTTATTTACAAAATACAGTAACATGCATCAAAATAATTGTGTCGCACAGTTTTATTAATGTTTTGGTCGGTTGACATTCCAAGGGACAACAAGCCGCGCTTACTGCTGTAGGCCGAAAGCTAGAACTTACGAGGCGCACCTATAGGTTACATTTTTCCATCCACTGATTTCCATCCACAACTTTGCTACTCTGTAAGGGTTTAGCGTGGGAAGGGTAAGGTATGGGGTGGTGCAGGTAAATTGCATGCCGCTTTTTGCTGCTGGGTGGCTTATGAATATGTTCATCACAGACATTTTCATCGGTTGCTTGAGAGATGAGATAAAGGTTAGATTTCCTGAGTTTGAACAACTGAAACCACTTTGTTTTGGAAAGGTTTGGGGTCATTTTTAATTACGGTCGCTAGAGGTCAGCCGTGCGTTACAAATAGCCGCTATGTGCAGAATGTAAACATGCAACATTTTTCATAGTAGGAACTCTTATAATATGCTACCATATGTGGCAGGGATCCCCAAACACTTTCACGTCCAGGACCTACATACAGATACGCATTAAGGCCATGGCACACCAATCAAACATGCTACAACAAAAGAGAAACAATGGTGGCTGAATGTTTCTGAAAATTAACTGCCAATAGCACACTGGTCAAACAAATCCAGACAAAACAGTAAGGAAAGACAACAGTTACGTCATATCACCACACATTACTTTGTATGGGATTACAAAATTCCATAGAATATCTAGTTCATATCATGATATCAATATAACGGCCAGCCATAATATAGACCTGTATTTTAATCAAAGAGACTGCATCTCTCTGGTTGCATCTCAAGTGCATCTCTGCATCTCAAGTTTTGGCAACTTTTGTTTGTGTTTGCTTGGTGTGCCATTTAGACCATAGACCACATCAGAAGGGAGGCTTGTTGTTAGCTATGATTAGAGTTTGTACTGTACATGTAATGATAGCAGTGGCAAGAATAAAACCTATAATCAAAATAATCGTTCCTATACAGCCTTATATGAGATCAGTCTGAATGAAATAAGTGAAATTAAGTGATTCTATCCCGCTTAGCCTCATCAAAAACCCCAGGCTGTTCTCAGGCCTGCTGTGGGAACCGCTGGCCTATGGCATGTAGACTTTACATTACAATAAGATCACCATGGCAATGCTGAGCCAAGGCAGTCTTGTTGCTCTACTACACATAAGACCTAGCATCTGTTGAAGATGGAGTAGAATAACTGGAGCACTGGTATTATTGAACTGAACTTGTCCAGGTTGTTCCCCGCCTTCTGCCCAATGCTTGCTGGGAAAGGCTCCAACCCTCCTTGACTGAATAAGAGGTTCAAGAAAATGAATGAATGAATGAATGAATGAGCAATAATAATGAAATCCGTAATACGTTTGAAATGATGAAAATAAAAAACACAAAGAAAGGACCTCAGTTTGATTTACATATTGGAGGCTGAAAAATTCCACCAGCAAGAATATTCAAGAATATCTTCACCACCAAAGGGAAAAAGCATCAGCCTCTGCTTGACCGTTAATGGTTAACATGGCAATGTCCTTGTAAGATTGGTAGAAAGCACCCTATTCAATGAGCCATTTAGCTTGCCAGTTTATAGGTGTATTCAAATTTGGGTCATTCTGGTATTTGCAACACCGAAAATGCACAAAATTGCACAAAATTCAGTCACAAATTTATTTTTCATGGCCCATCTGCATGACAAGCCAGCAACCTTTAGCAATTCAGTCATATTTAACTGCATTTTGTGAATCAGCATTTCTGAATGGATGACCTCAGGTTCGGTGTAGGACAGTTTAAAAAGCAACTTATATGTTATATATGATAAGAAAACTTGTATGAAAAAGGAACTTACTAATACACCTTCTTTGCATGACAACCAACGATTTGAGTTTTTTATCAGCTGAAATGTTTTTTTTTCAACATTAGACAGTCCCCTGACAGCTCACACTGATCCTAACAATACTGGTATTGTGTCAGCCATCTGCATTCCACTGCGTTGTATATAATACATTCAAATGGTATCCTAAATTCTCTCAAGTACAGCCACATTCACTACCTTTTATTGCACTATTGTGGTGTAGGTGTAACAGTGACCACTATTCATGAATGTCTCATGAGAAGGGTGTGTGTGTGTGTGTGTGTGTGTGTGTGTGTGTGTTTTAATTTATAAAGGATTTATTAATAGTCCTTTACTACGGTGAACAGTCTTTGCACTGCACTCCACTCATGTTAACTCTATCTCTATAAGATAATAAAATGATAACTTATTGGCTATATTCAAGATAACGAGGTACAAATTGGACTTTTTGACCCACAGTGCAGTTTTTTGGTTTGTTTTTTGTGGCTTTAAAACACTTGGATGTTATTTGGAGTAATTGTCATTTTTTTG
>OMLF01013740.1:0-11178 GCA_900302615.1 Holocentrus rufus | reverse complement strand
TAATGCACAGTGGGTACATATAAACATATAAATCGGTCGATTTCCCAGCAGCTGAGTTATCAGAGAAACATAACTTACTGTGCACTTGTGGTAGAAGCAGATGAGAAACAGCAAAACCACAGCCAGCCCTCTGATCTGTTGCTGGGTTGGCATAATCTCTCCTTCAACATTTTGTATGTTTGGTTGCGCAGCTGTTTTTGTCCTTTCATACCACCATCATGCAGTGCTAATTTATTTTTCACTTCACCATCACTGCACCTTTTAGACATATATGTTTTGATATGATGTAGTTTAAACCATGCTCTTTTTACAGGTTAAAGGTAAACTTGCTAGCAGCATGTTTAAGCAAAGTGTTTTACACATTCAAAGTTATGTAATCTAACAGAGTTCCAGCCACAACAGAGCTCTGACACTGCTGTGGGAACATTCAAAGATTGCATTCTCACCATTTGCACCAACGGAAAGTGACTGATATCTCTCACCCAAAGCGATGCGTAACAGTAAGGTCAAGGTCACACCTTTCATTTTATGTGCACAGAACTGACAGAAACGATAAGTTACAAGTCAGCATTGATAAGTCACCGTTTGACCATTTTACTTGTCTTATTTATGTTTCAATTATTTTATTTGTTGTAATCCACTTGATTTTAAAAATAAGTGTGGAAACATTGAAGAAAATAGACAAAATCATAACACTAAAATGACAACGGTTTACTTCACACCTTAAATCACACACCAAATCTCAGAAAACCTGTCCATTTTGCATAAATTATAAAATTCAATAATTAAGTGTAGCTTATCCTCATATTTCCCCAAAAATCAATGTATTTAGTCACTACAAAATTAATTTTAATTATCTCTTAATGGGGCATTTCTTTAAAATGCTTTTAAGAGAGACAAATGGCACAGCTGTTTTGATAAACTATTTCCTACCTTTTCTACTATAATGGGGCTTGCCAGTGAGTTAGAAAGAACTTACAAATACTTGTCAATTTGTCATACAACTGACGAAAACCTCCCAACAAACAAATATGATAATGTATACCAGTGAAAATATGAGTCATTTAGGTTTACTGTATTGTGGTTTTCTGTATTGCAGAAATATATCAGAACAATTAAAAATAGCTCTTACTTGACTATACTGAGTTAGTTTAACTGAGGCTCTCTCTTATCTCTAGCAACCTTAACCAAGATATGGCCAATCATAGTAAGAACAATGAAATTTTGATCTGTCACATCACTATTATTCATTTTAAGGTAAACTGGTTGAATGTTTATTTCACTGAAAATTCCGCGTTGCCTGAAATCACCAAAAAACTGTTGGATTACTTGTAATTATATTTTATCAATATTGTGGGGAAAAGATGGTCAGCATTTCTCTAAAACTATTTGCAAAGCATGAAATCAGCACTTCTGCAGCGTAGTGTATTACTTTACCACAGCTGGGTACCTGGCCCAATTTTTTTCCCCAAGCCTTTTGAAACTGTGTGATTCATAATGCAAAAACTGTCGAAAAACACAGTGGCATAAGTGAACGTTTGAACTTTCAGTTAGCTCATTTAATTTCCCATAAAACTCATTAAATACTGATTTCTTGGAACTATGTGTTCTTGGGGAGTACCTTCTGCCATGAGCAGCTTGAGCGATCACTTCATTATCAAACTCAATAATTATTATTGTTGTTATTATTATTATTATTATTATTATTATTATTGTTCATTTTTAAAAAGCAAGTTTTCAGCACAGTTCACAAAATAAAATACATTTCATGAAAACGTTATAAGCTATAACCCACCGAGTCTAGATGGCTATTTGTTATCTTTATGCTGATGACACTGTTATTTATAGCTCTTCATCATCTGCTGTACAGGCTTTTTACTTTCTGCAGTTTGCTTTTGGTGTTGTTCAGTCCTGTTTGCAGCAGCTCAAGTTGGTCTTGAATGTCATAACCATCTAACCTTCCAAGCATATTAACCTCTCATGGAAAAGAAATTTAATTCATTTCTAATTAAGTACTTGAATATAATCAGAAATCACCAGTTGTCTTTTAAAGCTTATATGGACAGTCTTGTCTCTAAACTCAAGATGAAACTTTTTTTTTTTAAGATTTTTTTTTTGGCATTTCTTCTTTATTGACAGTAGTGACAGTGGAGATAGACAGAAAACACGGCGGAGAGAGAGGAGATGGCATGCAGCAAAGGGCGCGGGTCAGAATTGAACCCATGGTCCCGCGATTACGTTGTTTACAGGGTGAACCACCGGAGCACTGCAAGATGAAGTTTTTATTACAGAAATGAATCATGTTTCCCCTTTCATGGTTGAAAATACCTTCTCTCAGCAACTTCTGCCTGTGTTATTACTGTGTATTACTGTTATCTGCAGTATAACACTGCATCTGATATGTCTGGATGCTGGGCACTGCATATCTCTGTGCTTTGCATTTCTTAACTGGTTGTAAATATCTTACACACCATTACACACTTTATGCTAGAGATGAGTGGCCTTCTTTATAATTGCATGAGCATGCCCACTGTTTCAGTGCATCAGTTACAGATCACTCTGTGGGCTGGTTCGTACTTACTCAATCACATATCTGCCAAGAAGTCGAGGACATTGTGGCTTATGATTTCAGGGTTTCCCACAGTTGTCCGTTCTCAGTCTCCAGACAGAACTGAGGGTCAATGGTCAATTTGTTTGAGTTTTAAAAGACTTATAACTTAGTGTTGGACATTGTCTTTGTTTTAATTTAGATTTCTGAATTTTAACCTTAAAATGTGAGTGGTATAAAAATTGGGGTAGAAAATAATTCTCATGCAGGGTGGATTTCACTTTAAATCAAAATAAGATGTAATCATGATTTTAAATCCGTGTTTGATCACTGGTTTCCCAGATTAACTGCTCAAGCAACAGAAAATAGCATCAGTACACTATCAAGAGTAGCATACAATCTTTCACACCATCAGCATGGTGATAGTTGTGCTGCATGGCTAAGTGATTTCAACATCTCAGTTGCTGCATGAGAAACAGTTTAACCAGCTACCTTACATACAAGTATAACCAATAGGCATAGACTTTTATGTTGTTGTGCACATTTGTTCTGTTACTTTTTTTTTTATACTATATGCCTCAAGAAGAAGTGTTTTTGATATAGTTATTATTGGGAGAAAGCATTGTATTGTGTATTACAATTGATATTGTAAAATTTACCAACTAACCCATCCCACCTATATTTTCATTCAGAAAAATAACAAAAGAAAGTTTTGGTGTTGAAAAGTAAGCTCAGAATAAATGAAAAAAAAACAACAACATTCATTCCAGAGTTTATTTTAGCCATGCAAATTACATATCACAAAAGATGAATATATGTTGTATAATATTAAAATAACATAGCAGTAATGCTTTTCCTCAGCTTATCAAAAAAAGCTAAATATTTTAGCAACACAGTTTTATTCACAAACTCCCTGCAAAACATGCTAAATTAATGAATTCTTAGTCAGTCTTACTAATGCTTGATGTTTGATTTTATTATTATATATCAGCAATACTGTATTCACTCTATGTTCTTTGAACAGAGCAGAACACCTACAAAATGTTAAGATATAGAATCACCAACCAAAAGTCCCTCAGTACCAAGAAGACCATAACAAGCTTGTCACAGGTCATAGAGCACAAATTTAATAAAACAACAATTTAATACCTTCACAAGCAAAGATAAGTGCAGAGTCTGTGCTCCATTAGGTTTTTTTATCACATGACTGAAGGCGACTTCTAAACACAGACGTCCCAAAGCTCTCCGAAGTGCCGATATTGGTGAATGAAGCTGAAGAGTTGTGGCTCTGAACGAACTGCTGCTTCCCCAAGCAGGACAGGAGCAGATTCTCAGCGTGTCGCCTGAAATGATTGTCGAAGAAAAGGTAAATGGCTGGATTCATGCAGCTGTTGAGGAAAGCCAGGCAGCAGGAGATGATGAGGCCATCCCTTTGCCATGACAGACTGTAACAGCTCAGATCGGCATCGGAGAGCTGGGAGCCGATTATGATGGTCTTGAAAACATTGAAGGGGAGCCAGGACACCACAAAGGCCACGATTATGAAAAGGACCATCTTCAGGGAGTGGCGGCGCCGGGCATCAGCGCGGGAGCTCCCAGCAACAACACAATGCTTTTGCAGGCGTCTGAGAATGGTGCCATAGCAGAGAATGATGATGAACACTGGAAGAACAAATGTGAGTATCACTGTGGTCAAGCTCAGGCTGAGGAAGAAAAGTGACTGTGTGTCCTCCATACATATGAGTCCACTGCTGGTTTGGTTCACGCTACGGTACAGCAGAGATGGGACACCCAGCAACAGGGAGATCAGCCAGACCGCTGCACAAGTGAAACGAATGCACTGACTGCTCCTGAGGAACCTGGAGTCCATCAGTTTCACCACGGCCAAGTAGCGATCAACACTCATGCAGGTAAGGAAGAAGATGTTGGAGAAGCGGTTGACGGTGATGGCGTAGCTGCTCAGCTTGCACAGCACGTTTCCAAAGAGCCCAAAGTTCCAGTGTCCGTTCTGGCTGGCAGAGACGGCCCACAGCGGCAGTGTGAGGACAAACACAAGGTCAGCCAGTGCTAGGTTCACCACGAATATGTCCACCAGCCGGCCATTCCTTTTACCTTTGGCAGCCACAACTGTGATCACAAAGAGGTTTCCAAAAAAGCCGGTCAGAAATATGAGGGAATACAACATGGGCAGGTAGATGTTAGCGCCATGAAGGTATGAGCTGGGACAATCCTCAATGACGCCAGTGAAGTAAAATGTTTCATTGTCCGTAAGGTTGTCATAGTAGTAGTCATAGGCTGAATCATCGTAGCCTGCCATGCTGAGACAAATGATGAGAGAGAAGCTCCTCACAGATGTTTTCTCACTGTGGCAGGTTGGTAAGTCAAGCTCTTTAGACATACTGCCAGTTACTATCACATGAGTAAACCACAGGCATACTTGCAGATCCTGTTTCTACCCTTTCTTCTCACCCTTTCTGTTTTGTTTCCTTTTATTATACCCAGCGAGCTCCCGTGAATATGGTTTAAGTTATGATTCAAATGATTTGTTGACTTATTAACAACTGAAGACCACGTAGGAAATGAGTATGTGTTTCTGTAATGCTACACTGGACTTTATTATTACAATTGTGTTGTAGAATTGCTAATCAGTGTGATTCACTTTGATTTGATTCAGTTCAATTCAATTCAAATCAACAGAATATTTCTTTTTGATTTTATTATTATTATTTTTTTTATTTGACTGATCATGGTAACCTATGGCATGCAGACAAAGCATTGCCATACATAATGGCTACATTATAGATACTTTATACATCTTTATATATTTCATTTGTCTGCATACATCCTGTATCTTTGTATCATTACTGGAGAATATGAGAAACATTCACTGAAATCAATGATGCAAGTGTTTTGAAGCCAATAAAGGCCACCTGCAATAATATTCAAATCAGTTAGGGCTATAACAGTGACAGTGCAGGACCTCCAAGGTACAGTGCACTGTGCAAATCATTCCATATGTTGTATATAGTGTTCATTATACTTTTGATTCTTACATGTTGAATTCTTCAAATGATGTGCCCGAGAAAGACCTTTTTACTGCAATTGGGTGGACCTTTGCAGTTTCAAAATTATCACCATCTCTTTTCACAATATGGGACAATATGAATGCTGCATTTTCAGTGCATTTTTGTTGTTTCATTTTACCATGGCAGTCAATAAAAAGGCAGAAACAAACTTACTGAAAAAGTATCATAACAGGAAGGTTATTCCTCTACAGAAGAAAGAGTCTACAAGTTTCTCTGTGCAATTTCAGGGAGGACCAAAGAAGTCAAAGTGCACTGCACTTTTGCATGGATCATAAATTTACAATTTGAAATTTTGATCTATGAGACCATTATCTGACATGAAGTGAAACAGATACACATACAAATTATGGCCAGGGCAGAAGTAGGTCAGTGTTTATCTTTATCATTTCCTGTAAATACATGACGGTATTACACTCTCCTGATCTGAACTCTACATTCTCAGTTTCAAGAAGTGTAAGAAATTAAATGTCACAGTAACTGGAAAAATGTGCAGCAACATTGCACATGTCACTGTGATTCATGTTTACGTACTTTTGTCTTTGCTTATTGATTGATTTAATGACCTGGATCTTCCACTGGATAATGGGCTTTATTGTTGTTTTTCACTGATGTTGCAATACGTGCAACAACCAAAGAAAGAACATTTGGCAGGGCGGGGGTGTATTGAGGCTGTTTTGAATCAAAATGAACTGATTTGTCCCTCAAACTACCAGCTGTGTGATGCCAGTAGTATCTAAAGTTTGCAGGGTTAGATCTGAAATCCCCAATACCTCTTAATGGTCACAGTCAGTCAATGATCAACATCAGTATGAGCCCATGGCCTCAGTTGGTAGACCTCATGTCAGCTGAAATGTTGACAGGAAGCAAGCCTTTCCATTCCTTAAAGCTGCACAAAAGGCAACTTCATTTATTGGCACCTTTAAAAGGCAACGAGATGTAACTGGCTGGAAAAACTTCAGTGCCCAGAAATCATGTAGTGTGATGTCAATGAACTCCACATGCTCATATGTACTGGTCTGACTGGTCTGTGATGTTGAAGGATACCAAAGAGAGACAAAAGATCTAATGATGGTAAGTTCAGCTTTCTTTCTTTCTTTCTGAATGGAGCGATTGCTCGCTGCTGTTTATGAGACGATTTTAGATTTTGCTCAAAGTTTTGAGGGTGGAGAAGTATCCCTGACACCAGAATTTTTAAGGGGCAAATGTGGCAAATCTAAGGGTCTTGATCAATAAACAGAATACTCTTCTCTATAACAACCCCGTTTTATCATTTATGCTGACAAGACAGGTGTATTTTTATATAAAACCTGGTCCAGCTTTACAAGTGCTAAAATCTTAAATTAAGGCCATCATTTTAGAGAAACTTAAACTTACACTAAAATGATGTTTTGAAAGCATCTAGCTTAATTTACTGCACTTTGGAAACCAATCAGATATCAGTTAGTGGGGGAAAGGTGGTATTTAATCTATTATACCATGAAGTAAACTGATAAAGTAATGGGTCTAGTGTTGGTCTAAAAATACAGGAAAATAACTTTTAAAGAAATACATGCATTTTTTTGTCATTGGTCATTAAATAGGTCAAACATGGATTACTGTGACTAAGTATACATTAAAAAGGTGCATACACAACAAGCCAAAAACTTGGACAGGTGCTGAACCAAATATCCTGAAACAGCGAAGAAAAAACAGTTCACACACTGGTCTTGGGAACTGTGTGAACTGTCTGAGGAAGAGCAGGTGTGCTCGAAATGTCATCCTGGTGCATTACTGTGTTTCTCACAATTTCATGAACTGTGACCCAGTCAGAGAGTAAAAAAGACTGGGCCTTTTGAACTTTATAAATAAAGAATGACATAGCAACGTTTGAGCTATCCTCTAAATATATCAAACTAAAATTCTTTTATAGGATCATCCTATAGTCTAATATGAAATTGTGGTACATACCGAACAGCTGCTTTTAGACAAGTAAGTCAAATTGCAAACAATGACACCAAGTGGTTTGAATGATTAATTGAAACCGAAGGTCATGATGTCATGAGTGTGATATTGCTTCTTTTGGAATGTGCACATCTGATCAATATCTGATTCTAAAATTTGAGCACTTTCTTTTTGTGTGTACAAAATTTTCAGAAGTTGTTCCATTAACTCTGTCCTCGATGTCTTGAGTGTACAAGGCTGATCCTGTAAATGTGGTAAATACTGAAAACATATATGAACAGTAGTTTGGTGACAGGCTGATTCAACAATGTAATAAGTTAGCTGAAGGAGTTGAAGTGCTTATGAACTTTAGCAAAAATGTATATCATTGTTGTTTGATTATTTGGGGAACCCTTTTCACAATGACACTACTTTATCACCATCACACAATGACATAAACACACTGTGTAATTCAAGTTGTTAATTACCTGTCAACTTGATGTGATTGATTGAATTCAATCTTAATTAATTTTTCATTGTTGCCATTGTGGCTTAAAATTCATTTACACAGTTACTCATAAGTAATACAAAATGCAGAGCAGAGTAGCAGATGATGTGGGGGCAGCAAGGTGTATGAATGGGTGAATGTGAGGCGTATGTTGTAAAGCAGGATGGGTCCTATCTGATGTGGTCGAACTAGACTGTGTGGTTAGGGGCCTCTGAGACAGTCTAGCACATTACCAGGGTGTAAAACACAAGCAAACACTGAGTTGGACAAGGTCACACTGATCATGTACAGGAACATCTGTGCCAAGTGTGGGCTGGACCCACCAAGCCCAGATGTGAGCCACCATGAAGGGTGGTTGAGAATGACAGAGCTAAGATCCCACGGGACGTCCAAGTCAGACAGATGAAAAAGTACAGGGCAACTAGCCAGACATTGTGGTAAGGAACAGAAAACAGCAGTGATAATGTAGCGATTCACAGTGACAGCAATATCAAGAAGGAATACATGAAATGCGCATTTACCAAATATTGAAACATGTAGATTTTACTTAAAATGTTTTGACGCACAGTCTTCAGCTTTCTATGAATAATGTCAAGTTTTTTTTTAATCTTTTCAGTTAAAATATGTGGCAAGTTTCTGAACCCAAACTTGGAAAAAAGACAGACTGCCTGGTACCTGGTACAATGTGCCATTTATTTGATAATTATCCATAATGAAAGATTGAAATAGATGATAATGTGCAAATGTGTATATCACAGGCATAAACAAGAAATGTATACAGTAGGAAATAGAAATGTATTTTTCAAGCAAAAATAAATAAATGTATTAAAATGATGACATCATTTAAAAAGTGGTGCCCTCTTAATTTTGGTAAATTCAAAAGGAATTAATGATTGAGTTATTTTGTTCTAAAATGAGATATGAGGCATTTAACAAAAAATTTCACAGTCTTCAATTTTGACTGTTGCTATCGAAGATAAGTCAAGTCAAGTCAACCCAAATTTATTTATATAGCACATTTAAAAACAACAGACTCCTGGCATGTAAGTTAAGCTCTATTATGGATTAGCGTTGAAGTTAGGAGAGGTGATAAAAAACAAAAACAAACAAACAAAAACTTTTTTTGAGGACAGCACTAGTTACAGTCACTTTTCAAAAATTGCCTGTTGGATTTCAGGTAGCAGAGTCTTTCTAAGCATCATAATATCCCATCTGTATTCGTAGCAACTCTTATCCTCTTCCTGCCCCCAGTGACATTGCATGTCAGTAACAGCAGTGTGAAACAAAACTGTTTTTTCACACCTTATGAATGTTCTCCATCAGCACAACTTTGTGAAAACCAGCAAATTAAAAAAGCTGCGAAATGAAATTTGTGGCAGAAAAACATGCTGAGTTATCATGAGCTAAGCATTGCATTGACTTATAATAGAAAATGATAGTACACAACTCAGCAGCGTTAGAGCCTGCGTGATGCTACTTACAATGTATTGCTTCTGTCTTGCGGTGCCATACAGTAACATTCCTTCAGTAAATAAATGCTCTTTTTGGCTGAGCATTTGCACGTTTACAGCCAGTGAATACAAACAAAATATTTTCATCAAAGTTTCAGTTAGGTATAAACTTTTCAGCAACACGGCTACAAGACACTTGCTGTGGAAACCCTCAGAAATAGTTATATGATCATGCAATTATTAAACAGACCACACAGCTCATAACATCAGCTGTTTCAGTCAAATCAGTTCGAGACATCCAGATTAACACTAACATATATTCTCTCTGTAAAAGAGGAAAAGAGATGTAAATTGTCTGTGACAAATGTTTCCATAGTAAACGTTGCATTCATGGAAAAATCCCTTCAAGGAAAAAGTGAGAAATATTATCTGGGTCTCCACTCAGCGTCTAAAGTCAAAAACAGATATTTTCTTTAAAATCAATGATGCCATGTCTTCAGTTAGGCATTAAGTCTCAGTGCGATTAAGGTGAGGCTTTAAGTGTGTAATTTTCTAGGTTGAAATGGATGTTTTCCATATTTGCAGCTTGACTTGAAAAAACAACTGATTACCTGATTTAAATTGCATCTTTTAGGGCAACCTCACCTTGGAACATATTTAGAAACTTGAAATGACAGTAGCAACAGATCACAGGTTAGTAAATATTTCCACGTCTGCCCACTATTAGAGCTGACACAGAAACTGTGGTAAAGTTGGAAGTGCAGTCTGATTAGCAATAAGGTTTTCACTGCCATAAGAAAGTATGGCGTGTAGATAAAATCATAAAGAACAGACCTTTTGAAACATTGAAAATACATACAATCTTCACATCTGATAGTATTAGCCTTCATATACCTTTCCGGAGTCCAGCACTTTTGAACAAATTTACTGAAAATTCTTAAGACTTAAAACTGCAGTACACAACCTTCCAGTCCTGGGCTTTTCTTGTTTAGTATTACTCTTGAGTAGGCTACTATCTTCATCATCCACCAAGATTTCAGAGTTCCTAAACGTCAATAACTGTAATTAAAAAGGACTTAAGGGGCTACATTTTCTACAGTAATCTATCTGAGCAGGGCTGTAGGATAACGATATTGTCTCAACCAACCAACTGTCCAGCAAAGTGAAAATATCTCACCTGTTGGAACTGAAATAGTTCCAGGTCTTCCTAGTGCTGCAACAATATGTTGGCAAATGTTTTCATACTTTACATTGCTGTACAGTTCACTTATTAAAAATGTACACTTTGGAGGCTTCCAGTAGTAGGGTTGATGTGAGAACGTCCACATTTGACACCATTGCTAGCTAAAGCTCCATTGCTAGCTAGAGTTCCATCGCTAGCTAAAATTAGCTAAAGCTGCATCACAAGGTAAAGCTGCATCACTAGCTAAATTTCCACATTAGATTGAGGTGGCCCACACATCTTCTGACACAACATTAGATTCGTAAAAGTTTCTTGATGATTCTACATCCAACCTTGACAATAAAAACATTTTAATGAAAAATTTCATATTTTTGTTTACCATCCCTTTAACATGCAAAGACATCAATACTGTGCGAGCTTGTTTGGCAGTAGATCGTAACGTAATGAACGTTTATTTAAATGTAAAAGTTACGTACTATTGG
>OMLF01013739.1:15216-29972 GCA_900302615.1 Holocentrus rufus | reverse complement strand
AGGCCAGGATGTCATTCCGCCACCCAGCCCGCATGCCCCCTCCGGTCTTTGGCACCCGAGGAGCCACCATCAATGTGAGCACAGCCATGCCGGGCCAGCAGCCAGGACAGGTGGGCATAATGTCTGTAGGGATAGGAATAATTCCTTTTTATTTACTTATTGTTGAAGCTTTCAGTTTGGTAATCTTTTATGCTCAACCAAAAATAATCTTTACTTCACAGCCTTTCAACCCTGCTGCCCTCAACCAGATGATTAGTGGACTGGTTGGACAGCTTCTGCTGCCAGGACAGATGGGTAAGCTGCTGCATTTGTTAGACTTTGGGCTCCCCTAACAGTAATTCACTGCATCATTTTAAAAGATAAGTTGTAAACTGAGTCCTGTCTTGTGAGACAGTAAAGATTTGAACAATTATAAGAATAAAACAACAAAAAAAGGATGGAACTCTGAGTTTTTAACCTCCATTCTGCCAACCCATTTTCTTTTTTTTTTTTTCACAGCTGGTCAACCAGTCACCACCTCCTCCTCTACTCACACCACCACCTCCTCCTCATCTTCCTCCTCCTTCTCCTTCTCCTCCTCGGCCCCGGTGCCTCCACCCGCCCCGGACTCCAGCGCTCCACCACGCCAACCTGAGACCACCCCGAGCCAGCCCCAAGCCCAGGGGATGCCCCCCGAACTCAGCCAGCTCCTGGGCTCTCTAATGGGAGGGGCTGGTATGGGGCCAGTCGGGGCCCCATCCATCACTGTCACCACGTCAGGTGTCCCAGCTTTCATCCAGGGAGTGACTGAGTTCATGCAGCAGGTCAGTGGGTTCCCATAATGACACTTAAAGATCAGACTAATTCATTTTGTCATGAATGTAATTTAAATAAACACCACTGGCATTTTTGAGGGGAAAAAATTGACTAGAATGTTCAAGGTCTTTCTGTTTCATTTCTAGGCATCCCAGCCTGTCTTCCAGCCGCCCCCTCCTCCCCCTGGTGCTGCCCCTGCTCCCCCTCCAGGGACCGCCCCCACGCCCAACCCCCCCACTGCAGCCGAGGCCCTCAACCCGGAGCTGTTCACGGGCATTGTCCGGGGAGTCCTAACCACCATGATGGGCTCGCTGGGCCAGGCCCAGAACGACACAGAGAGCATTGCACAGTTCATGCAGAGGCTCTCCCAGACCACCAACATCTTCATCAGCCCCGAGGATCCTACTGGTACATAACAAACATGTTGATTTCAGCACAGCAGCTGAGGGTCACTGTTGGTGTTTACTGTTTGTCAAGGATATCAGAAGACACATGCCTCCACATGTCCCACATGCCTCTTCAGTTTTCATTTTCGTTTTCATATTTTTCAGCTCTCTGTGGTTTTCCATTTTATTGTTAGAGGTCCGCCCACTTTACCACAGGTTTTCTGAGACAGGTTTAAATTTCTGAGACAGGTTTTCTTTATTCTGCTGTCTTGGTTCACTTTCATTTCTATCACTGTGGTGTATTAAAGTGTAATGTACTCTGTAAGGAAAGTTTGCATTTTTATATTGGTATAAACACACACATACACATTTCTGCAGGACTGTTATTAACAGTTGGTGTCAGTCAAACACACACACACCGAGTCTCAGTTGTTGACCCTCCTCTGTGTCCTCTTGCCTCAGGGTTTTTTGGAGAGTTGCTGACGTTGGTGTGCCAGACGTTCACCATGTCAGACCTGGTGGCGCTCCTCCATGGCCAGCATCATCCCCTGGGCCGCATCCAGCCACAGCTGGCCCAGTTCTTCACCCAGAACTACCTCAACGGCAGAGAGCCCACTGACCAGAACATCACTGTCAGTACCACTCACCATCTGGCTTAGAAATGGTCTTTTCTTTAGATTCAAAAGAAATATCCACCCTTAGGTTTTTTAACATTGTGAAAGACAGCTGTTGGTAGTATATCGGTCCATTTCTCTGTTGTTTGGTGGTATAATGTTCGTATTTCCATAAATAATTGGCCAAACAGGTGACATGATAGTGCAGCTACAATGGAGAGGAGGATCAGAGCATAATGGCTTCTTCCTCGACTGACCATTTTGCACCGACCTTCAACAGTCATACAGGAGGATGAGAAATCAATTTGACCACCTCCAGTAACTTCGATACACCAGAATGCAGTCTTGCAATTCTCAGCTTTCCAATCTTTTGAAAGTCATGCTGGGAAATATAGGAAATCACTAACTGAGATGGAATCAGACAAGGAGGGTTGAGGGAACGTGGTGACTCCAGAAAAGTAAATCACAGCATGTAAACACAAAATGACTCCTGGAATTCATGCGTCAAACAACACAGATTGATGATATCTAACAATGTAAGCATATCCAAGGTTGAATTTTTCTTTTTAATATCAGGCCTCACTGATTGTTGCTGTTCTTCTTTCCTCTCCATGTTTGTGTTTCTTGGTTTCTGTTTTCTCTTCCTGCCGTGACTTCATCTGTTTTCCATCCTCAGGCTGCTGCTGAGAGTCTCGTCAACGAACTGGAGGAGTACATCACCGAGAGCTTTGTAAGTCCTTGAGGTCCATTTGTCCTCTGAACGTGCAAACAGGGTGATTAAATGCCACCACAGCATGTTCAATACAAGAAGATTTATTGACTCAAGAAAATCATCCTTACTTTGACAAATCCTGAAGGTATCTCAGTTAAGATTTAACATAGCAAACAAATGTACACACTCCTCCTCAGCATGTAGCTGCCGGCTACATATTTACAGCCAGATCAGGTACAGTCAGAAAACTTGCTTACACTCAGTACGGCCTTCAGTAGAAACCCAGTTGCTAACTTTTATTCATAAGGCGATTCTTAACATACTCCCTTTTTAATGATGTAAGTAGCTTTTGTGGAAAAATACTGGACAGTACAATCTGCAAATCTCTCAATTTTTTTGTTGCTTTCTATTCCAAATCCTGTACAGAGTCGGAAAAAAAGCTTTTATGTTTTACAACTTCTATGTGGAATAGGGTACTTAAAATCAAAAGAGTTGTTCTCACCAGATGTTTTTAGAAATGTAAAATGAAAGACAGATTTGCTCGCCTGTTGATGCTCTGACATGATGTGCTGCTGTGTGGTTGGAAACTTCTCTTTGTACTTTTTATTGCTCGTGTTTGTTATTTATTAGTGTCTTACTGTGTTTCTGTCACTACTTGTTTGTTTGTGCTGCTACTTGTATTTTTGCAAGGTTACCCTCTTAAAAACACAGGTTAAAAAAAATTGATGTGGTAATTTTGTGCCTCCTGAAATTTTAAACTCACTGTAACTGCACCCCCCCCTCTTCATGTCCCACAGAGAGAGTCCTCAGTCACTGTGCTGGAGGGGGTTGACATCACACAGACCAACATGTCCTTCTTCAGACAGCAGCTGACACGTATTGCCACACACATTCTGCGTTGCACTGGTAAATAAAAACCACAGTGTGAATCAGCTGCATGATGTGGTCTTGGTCTTGAAAAAGAGTAACAAGTTTTGTTTGTAAGATTTGAAGTTATGTTTTCGTTCTTCAGCTGCCCCACTTTGTGTTCAAGTCCAGCACTAAAGCTAATCTTACTCTGATTATTTGTCAGACTTAGAAGCAGAATTTCTGTTGTGAGGTCAATTAAGGTAAATTAAAATGGTTAATTCAGCCTTCACTGTAGCTGTTGTGGTACTGTCCCTGAATGTGAGGCAATTCATGAATGTAGGAAGAGAGATTTATTTGTTAACTCATTTGGTGTCGATGTCTGTCCCACACAGATGACTCATTCGGGGCTCGGCTGCTACAGATGTGCAACCAGGCGTTGTTTGAGTGTCTGGCTCTCAACCTGCACTGCCTGAGAGGAGACCAGGGCGCCCTCACCGCAGTCATCAACCACCGCATAGTCAGTACACACAGCACCTCATCAGTTCACTCTTTCTGCTTGTATTCCTCTCTTTCATACTCTTTTCCCTTCTGTCCACCCTCTCTTCAATCACCTCTTTTCTCTATAACCCACTTTCTATTTCCATTTCAAATCACATATTAAATTCGGAAGCATGTTAGATAGTCGACAAGTTAATGCGGAACCACATCAGCGGTCTCTAGGTACAGCCAGTCGGTGAGACGTGGTGTCGCGGCAACTCAGATGTCTGTCCTGTATCCTGTACTTGAACACAGTTATTTCCAGGGAGGGAAATTGCCACGAGTCAAATGCTGGTAAATTTTGACTGTGGCTGCTAAGTAAGTGTTCTTTACCATCCACTCATCCAGGTCACCAACCACCACTGGTGGGTATTTCTACTAAAAATAATCTAGTCGGGGATTTCCCAACCACTATACCACCATTGCTCCGGTCTTAACACTGCTCCTCTGTTGTATTTGATCGAGACTGAAGATCTCAGGAGGGTTTTTTTGTGTATTCATATAAGATTGTTTTGGGGCACAGAATGTAAATGCAAGCATGGTGTCTTTTTAATGTCCTTTTAAGATGAACTCAGTTTGGCGTATCAATTCTTGATACTGCTTTTGTTTTTAGTGTCCTCGTTTCGCTGGCTTCCACTTTCAAGGTTTCAGGATTCATGTGACCCACCACCAGTGTGAGACTGCCCTTTAGGAGTGTCATGCCAAAAACAAATCTAACCTCTGCTGAATCAATACACTTAAATTTGGTCCTACGATACCTTTGCCAATCATTAGTAGCATATCATCGCAAAATAATTTGTAATTTAAATATACTGCTTTACAGAGCACTAGAATGGTTTTACAGTTCATTCATTTCTCACAGATTCAACATGTTCAAAGATAAATATAATACTTATATGTACTTATTGAAAGGTTCCTCTGGATTAGACATCATCTTATTAACCTAAACATGAGGTCTACACCTGTGGATGAACTGTGTTACATTTGTTGAGAAATATTTTGCCACAAAAAGATTTCATCAGAGTCACAGGCGATTTTCTAACCCTGCTCCCTTCTGTGATTTCAGCGGAGGATGTCCAGCGACATGAGCCCGAGCCTGGTGAACTGGATGACCAGCATGATGACGATGAGGCTGCAGGTCATTTTGGAGCACATCCCTGTCACACAGGAGCAGATCCAGACCTACATAGTCCACACACAGGTAGTGGACTGGACACATACTCCCATACGCTGTACAAGACATTAACCTCCTCACCCCATCCCATCTTCACCCTCATTCCCATTATATCTTGATTATTTTCTATTTACAATTACAGAACATTTACCTGAACAACCTTAATGCGTTAATGGAAGCGTTTGTATCAGATGACAACTTTATAGATTTAAAATTACTTTCAAATGATTATAGCTTAACAGACATTCATTGATCCCAGCCCCCGTTAGGAGGCTTTATTTAACAGTCCTGCTGTTCCTCAGGAGGACTGATCTGATGTCAGCCTCGACCCGTGTGACCACTTGTTGTGGTCTGCGGCGTCTCTAATCACCAAGCCAATGACGTTCACACTCAGTGTTTCAATTTTCAATTTTCAGTTTTATTTCCTGAATTGGACGTTTTTATTATTTATCTCTCTTCTGCAAAACAGAACACACACACATCACAGGTTACACAGAGAGAAAGCAGCCTCTCTTAAAAGTGTCTGATGGCTGTTCCATATCCTGTTACATCGGACAACTCGTCTGAAATGGCTAATAAATATTGGATGACATTCTTTCACAGAGAGAGCAGTCTTCTGCAAGTGGCACACAGGGGCCTGAACCGGCACAAAGTGTAACTGTAAGTACGGTGTATCTTTGATGTCCTTTTAAGATGAACTCAGTTTGATATATTAGCCCTCGATGCTGCTTTTGTTTTTCAGCGACCTCATTTCGCTCTCTTCCTCCTCCTAGATTGAGGACACTCACTCGCCAGCCGCAGCCACCACAGCCGAGGAGGCCATGTCGGTGTCACGGGAGACGAGGGCGCCGTCACAGGAAACAAGGGTGCTGCCGGGAGAAGTGGGAGCCTCAGGAGGAGCCGCGCCATTAGGTGGCGCCATGGCAGCAGCAGGAGCCGAAGGAGGGAGTGAGGAGTCTGCTGGAGAATCAGAGGCCTGGGCGGCTGCTGTCCCTCCTGTAAGAGCCCACAGCTTGTTTAATGTCTTTTTTTTCCCCAACCTTCATTTTTAATTTATTGAAGTTTTTTTAGCACCATGCTGCTATTATTTTCTTCATTTTCCCCCTACAGAGTTAAATAGTGCTAAACATTTTTATAAAAATAAATGTCTTTTTTGCTGCTGTCTATAGCAAATTGACATAACAACCTGTACCTGGTTCATAAAATAGTTTAATTGTTCATTTGTTCTGTTCTAAACAGTGTCAGGAAGACATTTCCTGCTGTATCTCAAAGCACAAGTCAGTCTCTACGTTAGTCTACTTGCCATTTCTTTAAGCATGTGACAACATGGGGAAAAATCCTCTGTCACACAGGAAGTGACGTGTTTTACACTAGCAGAAGAGCAACAAAGGTTTGTTTGCAGTAAACAGCAGCAGAACTGGGTGGTGAGCATGAGCAGCGATATCTACTGTGGCTGAACAGACAAAGAGGAAAGAGCGCCACCTACAGAAACTTCATCAACAGAAAATCCATTGACAAACACATGCAGTACTAGACACACTGTTTGATTGACAGGTAATCTTGTGCAAAGTTCAGTGTAAAAATAGTACAATAATAACCACTAAGCACCAAAAACATACAAAAAAATCTTGTGAGGTGACACTTGAAACAGAAGTGAAATTGAAATGAAGTGTTAAGCATTATCTGTAATGACCCTGGATCCATTTATTCCCTGTTTATTTGTATGTGGTAGGAATGGGTGCCCATCATCAGATGTGATCTGGTCACCCAGAGGAAGATGAAGGCCCAGCCTCCGTTATCTGATGCCTATTTACATGGGATGCCCGCCAAACGCAGGAAGGTAATTGGATCTGGTGGAATCGTTCTTACTCGTTGCCTTTGAGTGTCATCGGTCTTCATTTTGCCTGATTCAATGAGTGTGTTTGTTTTTAGACCGGACAGGGGGGTGGAACCCTCCTCTCCCTCTCTGATGCAGTGAGTCAGGCAGCCAGGACGGCAGGAGTGAAGCCCATCACCACTGCTGACCGGCTGCAGGATGAGCTGGAGGACCAGGAGCTGCAGGAGGCCTATGCAGAACAGGTAAGCTAGATCTTGAATGTACCTCGGCCTAATGCCTATTCCTGAAAAAGTCTCTTGCCTTTGTGGATCAAACCTGGGATCAGAAGTCGTCCCTCCAACCACCAGGCCCTCTGCTGATATAGTAATTATATATCCTGTGATAATGATCCTGTTTCCTCTTTCAGGTGAAAACAGACATCAAGAAACGAGTGAGGGAAGATCCGGATTTCAGCCCTCAGCAGTTCCCCAACGCACACAGAGCCTTCTCGTCAGATTCATAACCTGATCAAGTACCCATCACTAATCTGCGAGCACTCTTAGCTTTTTTCACCCCCAACTTAATTTTCTTGGATCCACCACTTGCTGCAGCTTCACCCCCCTGAAACTATCTTTACACCTTTTGAACAGTTAGCACCTCTTAACTAATTGCCTCTGGCTTCTATGTGACTACTTTCCTAGTGCCTATTTATTGCTTTGTGTTTTTATTTTTTTTCTTGGTCCACCTTTTGCTGAGCGAATGTTCCTTAATAAAGGCGTCATGTCGGATTTGACTTTCACTAAATTGAGTTACCTTATTTCTTTATGGATACATTTGTACAAAGTCCATTTACAGTTGTTACTCCTTTTGCCTTCTTATCCCTGTGTTGCCATGTTAATATTGAGCCTGGATTATGATTATTTAGTGGATTTCTGCCTTCCTCTCTTGATACTTTCAAGTTCAAGAGTATTCTTTCATTTGATGAAAATTGGTACAAGAATGTACAGTAAGCTTAATAAAAATATTAATACACAAGAGCGTAGTCCTTTATCACACACATATGGCTTGAATGTTCAAGGATGCAAGAATGAATGCTTTTAGCAGGTTTGGAAACTCATGGTAAATGAATCTTATAGTTTCATTATCTTCTAAGTTTGAACTGCAAACAGTCCCAGTAAAAATATGGGAAAACATGACACTCAAACAACCTTTCGTTTCATGTAGCTGTGGAGTATTTACCATTTCATATACTCTGGGATTTCTTGCGGACAATCATCTTCAGCTATAAAGAGATATGTGGCAGTCACATTGCCCAGCCACTATCAGCATAAATCATACCGAGCAGCAGCCCTTACAAAGGACCCTTTGGTAATCTTTGGTTGTATCCGATGTTGTGTCTTCCTCTACAACCAAAGATTGCCAGAAGGTCCTGTATCAAGTCTGAACACCAACAAGAATTCTTAAAATGTTGCCTCTCTTATAGTCTGCTGTTACTGTCGCCATATAAAGCACTATGGTGTAATTTTGGGAGAAAAATGTAAAAGTCTGAAATGGAATAAATAGTTCATGCCATTGGTTTAATTAGCCAAGCAATGAAGATGGCTTCAAAGATGAGACATGGCATTCAAATGAAGCTGTCAGTCAAACCAGCACTGCCAGCTACAGTTATTATTGCTAGTTAGTATATATGTTAGTATATGAGAACTGCTGAGTTTGCCAGTTATCAGGGGTGCAACTGTAGTGTGTAGCTTTATAGGGTGCTGATATAGTGTGTAACTTTTTAATGTAGAAGTGCATGTTTTGCAATATAAATTAATATTGATTGGAGTGTTTAAAGTTGGTAATAAAGGTGCAAGTGACAGCAGTGGAGTGGATGCAGACACTCGACTGGGACTGTGTGAGGACGAAGGTGTTTATGGGACGCTGGAATCCGCATTTGGACATTCTTTGGGTGTTGTAGCATCTGTCACGGAAGTTGTTCACCTGATAACGCCAACAGTCACTCTATGAAAGCCAGAGTAGGTAGCTGATGAATGCTGGTAACTGTCTCATGTTCCTGTAGGTTTATGATAGTGCGGCCCATTGTTCATTTGCATGGCAGCATATCATTCTGTTTAACTCTGAATTGGGCCTCTGTATGACAGTTGAGTTGGATGACACAAGGAACATGTTAGTTTTGAATGAGTTAATAACAATCACAGGCAAATGTGAAAGTGACTGTAGAACATATAGTGTAAGATAATGGGATCGGTATGCAAAGACAGTCAACAGATAAGGATATCTGTCGACCAGCATCCTCTGATTAAAATGATACATTTGTTTCCCCACATCAGACCCTGTGATCTAGCAATATGAAAGGCTTATGGCATCCCTGCAAACAAAATTTTCTCTATTTCCGTGTTTGTTTTGCTTGGACTAAGTACAAGAAAAGCGATAACCACCATGGCGGTTCAGTCATGTAGTGTCTGTAACTTGATATTTACTATGGGAAGGTTTGTTGTTGTACCTTATGGGGTCAGGTCAGGACGCTGAGGTAGAAACTGAGGTAGAGCCAGTTTTCAGTAGTAAGCATTTCTCTAACAGAAAAAGGGCAAGAGTGAAGCTTCAGCACGACCACTGCAGAGAGGGACGACAGATTGAGATGACATGGAGGGATTTGGTTGTGGGTCTAGAAATGTTTAGTGCTTATTTTGTATTTATGTAAATTTATTAATTATTTTTGCATTTGTATACTTGTTTATTGTACGTTTAAGACATGGAGAAATTTTACATGGTTAAACAGCTATTTTGTAAAATAAGTACAACCTGTAGCAGTAGTTGTAGTAGCCCAACCTGTAGCAGAAAATATAAGGCCACATGTTTCTATTCTGTCTTTGCTGCTGGTGGGGGCAACAGCTGCTCCTGTGTAAACAGTCCTGTTTGTTGTTTTTGTGGGTGAATACATCCACCATAAGGTTGGTCTGCACCATACTTTGCCTCTGCCTTTTCATTGTAATTCAGCTGTTCATTGGTCATTGGTCATGCTGACGAAGTGACGAAGTTGTATGTCCCATGATGTTCCTGTTTTTTTTCCCACCTCTTTCATGCAAATGCATTTAAAATGAAACTGCTGTAGCTCTATAACAAGAATGTTGCGCCTGGGATAACATCACTTGGCCCCAGCCTCAGCTCTCCAGGTAAGATACCTTATTTGTGAACTACTGTAAGTCTTGTTCGAACCTGTGAGTGTTAATATACAGTAAACAGAGAAACTTAAATTACCCGTGAATGTATGTTCCAGGTGAAAAGCAGTATCTTGTCTGGTCACACGACTCGTCATTTTCATCACTTGATGTTAATGACTGAAAAAGGGAAATGCTTTATCAGTCCAGTCTGTGTGAAATGGGAAGTGAAGGAAGAAGTCTGACTATATTATCATGGAATGTAAATGGCTTTCAAAGAAAAAAGAGAGCAGTGTTGGATCACCTCAACACCCTGCAAGCTGATATAGTGTTTCTTCAGGAGACGCATATTGGTCCGAGCAGAGACAATCCCAAGGTTACTTTGACCACTGACCACGAGCTGAGTAAAGACTACAGCTGGGCGATGTTCACCGTGTACAGAGCCAACAGCCGTGGGGTTGGACTACTGATCAGAGGGGATCTGGGTGTGGAGGGGATCAGGATTTCTGAAGACACTAAAGGACGATACATGGTCCTGTTTTGTACAATCTCAGGGGAAGAGTTTGTTTTTGTTAATCTCTATTGCCCAAAAGATGAGAAGATCGACTTTGCTAGAGACGCTGATTTCTCTCTCAATCTCCCAAGGTCTGGCAACTTGGTCATAGCGGGAGACTTCAACACTGTTCTTGAAGCCCAGTTTGACAAGACGTCAAGTATTAAAAACCGTACTCACAAACATATGCTAAAAGCATTGTGGGGCTTTTTAGAAGTCTTCAACTTAGTTGACGTGTGGCGATGTCTTTACCCAGAGAAAATTTGCTTTACTTTCTTTGATGACTCAAGAAAGGGAAAATCAAGACTGGACTATTTCTTTGTTCCCAGGGAAGTTCTGAACAGGGTACGAGGGTGCAAGATTCATGCAAGACCGCAACATGCTGACAAACAAAACTTTATCTCTGACCATGCCCCCATTTCATTAAAGATCCAAACAGATAATGTCAGGTGGCAGTTTGATAAGAGCTTGCTTGGCCACAGCCACAGTGTTGGACACCTCTCAGAAACTATTCAAAACTTCTCAGGAAGGAGCATCAAGAGGAAAGCAGATCTATGGCCTTGCTTAAAGATAAGATTGGGCTTTGAAGCTATCAGCTGTAAAAAGAGAAGAGAGGAGAGACCGGAGTTTGGCATGTTGGAGCAAGATGCTGCATTCTTAGCCACCATGGCAAAAAATGAGATAAAGGGAACAGAAAATAGTTTCATCGTCTTGAAGAAGAAGCAGGCTGAAGACGCAGGTAATTAAGATTACTGTTCTTGAAATGATTAATGCATATTCATTTCTGAAGCTGTCAGTCTGTATGCAGGTAATTGTGAGATGAATTCAATGCCTTTTTCATTGTAATTATATCAGTCAAAGAGCAAGTAGCTGTTGAAATTCTTCTGTTGATCCTTTTCTGGTTAAGGTTCAACCTCAGTGCAGTGCAATGCAGTGTCTCCTCCTGTACCACAGCCAAGAAAAGAGTCAGACATTATGGACTACTTGGACAAACTGCACAACACAATGAAATCCGAGGA
The DNA here is from genome assembly GCA_900302615.1 of Holocentrus rufus. NCBI lineage: Eukaryota > Metazoa > Chordata > Actinopteri > Holocentriformes > Holocentridae > Holocentrus > Holocentrus rufus. The sequence goes on along the minus strand of OMLF01013739.1, from coordinate 18,356 downwards.
ACGGCAGTCCACTCTAAGAGCGGTTCTAGTTGAGAAAATCACAAAGAAAGAAATCCTCGCAGCCATCCTGTCCCTCGGTGATTCCGACAGACCACATCCTGATGGGTTGCCTGTCAAATTCTACCAACATTTCACCTGCCAGCTCATCGGCTGCCTCGAGCCTTTCTTTAACCACCTCCTCAGCAACAAGGAGATCAGTTCCTCTTTCAGTGAATACTTAGATGTTGACCAAACCGCAGCAGAAGACCACAAATACTGCAAAGGTCAGCCCCAGCAGGTTCAAGTGCAAAACTATAGCTCCTTATGTGTGTTTAACAATGACTACAAGATTTTGACCACGATTCTTGCAGAGAGGTTGCAAAATGTCATAGAGCATATTCTCAATCCAGGCCAACACAGACCCGGCCAACACATCCAAGCCTGTATTTCTGCTTTTAGGAATGCTAAAGACAGCAAAAGACCAACTCTAGTAGTCCGATTGAGAGTGCATCCAGGGTCACTGAAGTGGACGTATCTGTTCCACAGGCTGCGTGGTTACAAGTTACCAGAAGAATTTGAAATGCTTATCAAGATTCTGCTGCAAAAAGGGAAAAGTTTGAACGGGCTTAGCTGTGATTTGAACTTGCAGGATCGAGGTTTGAGAGCGGGATGTCCACTCACTCCGCTGTTAGTGAGGCTCTGTCTGCACCCTCTCATTCAGGCCGTTAACGAGGAGACGCCTCAAAAGCCCTGCATAAAGGAAAGTGAGAGGATGAGGGCACTGATGGACTCAGACAAAGCGGTATTCTTCATTCCAAACCAACGCCAAACTGTTGAGGCTTTTGAAGAGGTGCTCGAGGGTTTTCTGTCCAATTCTGGTTTTGAAGTTGAGTACAGAGATTCGGAAATTCTCACAGTTGGATTCCCTGGATCTTTGTGCTCAAACAGGCTAAATAAGTTTAAAAAGGTCTCTGGTGGATTGTGGTGCTACGGCCACTATATTGGCTAAATGGAATTATGTTATTTTATTGCTGTAATGCTCATGTGAAAACCTCATAAGTCAGATCTTGGTGACTGATTATTTACTTTCAGTCAAGGAATTACATTCTCCTCTATGGATTGAGAAAACTATCACCTTTGCTCTTTTGAAAAACTTTCGAATTTCGCTGAAAAAAAAGCATCATGGTCAGGCTGAAAATAAATCTGTTTATCTTCGTTCCTTGAAACTTGACATTATATGAGGTAGATATGAGGACTGGATGTCAATGCTTATGCTGCAGAATTTAAGGAGAATAAAAACAGTGACAGCAGCACCAAAGTATTTAAAAGCCAAAGAGATCATTATTTAGCACCAGTTAGTGTCTTAAAACAGTTTTTTCTCTTAAAAATATTTTTCTTAAATCAAAAATTTATTTATATATTCACAGTGACAAAGATATTACACACTTAATTATCAAATAAAATAGCTTTTATGAAATATGAAGAGTAAACATGCTGGGTGCTTCCTATCTGCCTGTCCTCAAATGACCTAAGATGTAAAAGGGGGACATGATTTCCACTTTAATTTTAAAATGATCTTTATAGAATTATGTTTTGTCTTTCAAATAGATTTTAAAAGTGTAATAGTTTATTTCCATATCTAAATGTAGATGTACTATGTAGATATTTTATCAGTCATATGTTGAGAATTCAAAGACACTGAAAAAAGCTAAAATGATTTTGTCTACCAATGCCTTGGAGAACAGGGGCGGCCGCACAGTATCATTTTCATGCATATGAACATAATATACTACTGTATATTTCTTTGGCTCATTATTTATTATATGGCTTCTAATTCTCCTTTATTGGCTTTTTATTTATTATTTTGTAAGGCATACGATTGTAATTTTTGTAATTGCTGCTGCTGCGTCACCCTGAATTTCTCCTTCGGGGAATCAATAAAGACTCCAACAGGTTGGACAGCCTGTACAGAGTTCATTAGTCATCCAGAGGAATCTTAGCAGCAGTGTGTGTGGTTCCTGGCTGACATCCTGTTTGGGTTTCAGGAATGTGAGCGAGTCAAGTGTGGCAACAAGTTACTTAATTCTGAGCGAAGACACTGAGAGGCAGAATAACTGGTTTAACATGAATCCACAACATGTATTACAACTCTCCATGTTTATTTAGGACAAGGAAAATGCTCAGACTTCTACTTTTACTGCCATTCAGTATGTTAATGTGTTCGGATGTTTTTTCACAATTTCAAGGAGTAATTATTTACACACATAAAAAAATAAACCTGATTTAATACAATGTGTCTCTTGTTTTAACTCAAGCTGCAAAAGGTTCGACCTTTACTTGAGCTTAACTGGTGGAGCTGAATTTGAATCCTTGTGACATCTAACACCCTAACCCACTGTCTCAAACAAAGACAGCAGTGTGCGATCAACCATGAATAGTTAGTCTTGGAAGAAGGAGTCCACAGCCAATCTGCCGACACAGTCATCATACTGCATTTTATTTGCATAGGGTGTGTACGGTCAGCACACACACCCCTTTCACTTTGAGACAGATTGCAATCTAAACAGACAGATCCTAGATTTTATTGTAGAGAGAAAATGGTCCAACTAGCCAGAAGCTTTCACTGACACTAATAGAAAAATAAAGAAAAATTTAAAAAAAGTTTGATTTCTATGAAAATAATTCAGTGGCAAATATGAAATACAACATTTGTGCAGATACATGTGATTCACACAGTAAAAAATGTAATCACTAGTGCAATGTTTGGTTCGTTCAATTCTCAGTGTTTATAGAAAGGCTCCAGGATTTGAACGAGGATCCTTGAGATTTCTGTATCTGTGAGTTAGCCAAACACCCAGGATCTGAAATAAACACAGAACAGTCATTAAACAAGTGTGGATCCTTGTGTTCAGGAAGTGGGGGGTAAAACTGAGCGACAATATCTTCGCCACCAGCAAATTCCATCTTTTTTTTTAAAGCATGTTAGCTCTGTTGCCATGGCATTCTACTGACCTCTGTAAAACTGAAGAAGAGTCCAATGCCGCCCACAAAATGCAGCACCTGGCCTGCATACCTCTCCATGCGTTCTGAGCAGGTGAGACACGTCTGCGAAGGCTGATGGCCAAAGCAGTGCTAGAGAAGGAGGAAACACAGGAGGAAAT
>OMLF01013738.1:0-13690 GCA_900302615.1 Holocentrus rufus | reverse complement strand
TTCCCCCCTTGTCAGACTACACCCTTCGGTCCCTCCTCACATCCCTCGATTCCTCCCCTCCTCCTGCCTTTCTCCTCTTTCTCTCTCTCTCTTCCTTCTTCCAGCTGTTCCAACAAAGAAATGCCTCCCTCTCCTTGCCCTGGCCACATTTACAGCCTCACTGCCGGGCTGCAGCTGGTGCACCGACGCAATATGGCATATCTACCATTATTAACATTTCTAGTTCAGGTGGAAACAAATCAGCTGTTCCTTACCTACTAAATGAACTGCTAAGGTATTCAAGGCGTCCAGAAAACACTTTGAGGCTTGGTCTTGGAAGTTCAACCCCAAATCCACAAAGCTTGGCCGCATTTTAATTAAAGCCTTTCTAAAACCTAAGGAGCCTTGTAAATGGGTTAATAAGCTCGCTGAATGTCCCGCTCAACAATACCGCAGAACAATGCTAATTATTATATTCGAACAGGAGCTGCCGGTGGCTTACAATACAGCGTTCTGGGATGGCACGGAGCGTAACAGTCGGTGACACCGCAGGCCGCCAGAGACAGATCAAATCAGCGAAACACATGGCAGCAGGTACTGTAAGCGGGGCCGAGGGCTGTGATAGGAGGCCAGCACCCGTCCAGACAGATAAATGGCCAGACAAACACAGCATGGCACTGGACCGCACACTGCCTCTTTGTTCGAGAGGCAGGGCCCACTGTTAGCCTTCGCCATGATAAGATGAACTGGTAAAAAGCAGAGGGTGGATTTATTACTTTACTGTCCCATTTTCCCCATAATGAGCACGAGGCGCAGCGCAGTCTGGGCTGTCTGTCTCACTCAGCTGCCACTGTATTTTGTCCAAAGCAAAAAAAAAAAAAAAAAACAGTACACAGGATAACTGACAGTAATACAACAAGACCAGTGTTATTGTTCTGTTTTAAAGCAATTTGATATTGTAACATGAACCATCTGGCCCAATCAGAGGTAAATTGAATGATGCTGACATAAGTTGAGACTGAGCTGCGGCTAAAGCTACAAATGTTCTCTCATCAATATACTCCAAAAGCTAGGACACACAAAGTTGGCCATATTTATACATATGAATATTTATACATACATAACCTACATCCAAAAAGGGTATATGGGTCAATGCTTAGCCGACACACTGGCATGTATATTTGTACTGAATTGTTGTGTCTTTAAGATCATTTAGAAGGGAAATGCCCATCAGCATAGATTCACTACTGCTTATAAGTATTTTAGTCCAACACGAAGATATTTTCAAAACACTTCAGAGAAGGCATGCCAATTCAAAGGCCAGATTCCTGGCTATTAATGAGTTAACGATCCGGAAACAGAATCTCACTGGTAATCACAGATCAGTTCCCTTGCTGTCAGATGCAGTTAATCCGAGCCCTGCAGAATTTCCTACTTTGATGTGAAGGGAAGGGAGGCTTCAATGGATGGGCACACATCAGCAACAGGCAAAGGCAGTGATACACACTGGCTCTGAAAGGTCACACCGCACAGCTGGAGACGAGGAACGGGAACAAATGGCTGTAAACCAAAGAGCATACAGCGGGAGCCCATGGGTGCACGTAACCAGGCTGCTATACTTGACACGTTTCAAGTGTTTGAGATGTAATAAATGAAAGATGCTATCCCAGCTGTGGAGGTTGCATAGATGTACACAGACGAGATGTTTATATTTCATCCATATGCATTTGCATGGCTGTTTCATACAAAATTAATTCTAAATAGATCACGGAAACACAGTCTAATATGCTGGTATTCTACTGTATAAGGTGAGTGATGACATTTTACTTTGGGTTGCTTCATTGGAGACAATAAAAGGAAATCAGAGCGGTTGTTGCGGTGTTGAAACTGATTGCAGAAGTAGAAAAAACTGCAGGAAAAACCAGCAACACCTTCTGTAACAACTGCATCCACCACTGGATGACAGACAGTTTAAATAGCTACAGTTAATAATAGGATTTATGTTGACTTACCCATAGGTCAGATAAAACAATTCTACAAAAGTTGTGTACTGTGTTGACAACAAGCTGTCATCAATTCACGTGTCTCCAATGGAACACCAACTTTATTCATTTTGAGAATCTGGCAAAAAAGTGTTCCCAGTCAGACATCAGAACCACTAACATTACTTCTATAACCAACCTCTCACCATAGGCATCCTGTCCCCACCCATTATTTATACCCTTTACACACCAGCCTAACAGGTAGTACCCAGTGTTTGACTCTGCTCTGCAACCTGTGTTGAAACAATTCACACCAGCCAACTGCAGGACGAGCGTCCCGTCTGGGCGCCATTCACACCACACCAGCAGGTTCCTACATATAAGGGGAGGGCATCAACGACATCAGCTTTGCTACTCTGCTCTACAACATCAACATTACTATATTGTCAACAGTACATCATTTCTGTTAAGTTGTCTTGCTATTCAACTTGCTTCTCTTTGACTTGCAGGTGCTACGCATGTACTTCAATACACAGCGGAGGATATGTGCGCTGTGTCATTTGTGTCCCAGAACTACATGGAGGTGTGGTCTTGAACATGGTTTGAGTGAAAACCACTTCTGCCAAAGCTGATATGGATAGAAATGGCTATTCATGCTGTGCTGTAAAAGGGGGTGCTGTAGGCCCACCTACAGGCATCACTGTTGCACTTTGCCCCACCCTCTCCAACACAATGTTTACAAAACAGACAAAGAAGTGGGGTGATGCAATGGCGATGAGGACACATTTTCATTCTCAGGGGCAAAATTCCAGTATTCCAATACATCTTTGCACTGCACTCGTGTTAACTCTAAGAAACTAAGAAAAGTTGTCCGAGTTTTACAAGTCTCCAGTTAAAAGTATGCCCACAAACACCATCACTGACAACTTAGCTTGGACTGTACAAATTTGAGTTTTATCTTTGGCTTTCACAATTTTAGTCACTGATGAAAGACTGATGTATCAATTTGACCAGAGTGGAGTTTGAAAAACATCTTTCTGCATCTTGAAATAGCATAAAAGAAAAAAATGGCCAGACATAAACAAGCAGGAAAAACTTGCAGACAGTGATTACCTGGCTTTGATATGGTTACACAACAACCAAACAGCAAGAACTTTAATCCTCCCGATCCAAACAGAGCAGAACATCAGACCCTGTCTCCTCAGTGTGAGTCCAAGCCAATGTTCTCACCCCATGCAGCGAGAGCTGCTAACTGCCCTAATCTGGTCTACTACTGAGTGGCTAGCTAAACAGACACTCAGGCTTAAATATAATTTGGAGTACACTATTATGGAATACAAACTGATGGCACGGTGCCTGGGAGTGTGTGAACGATGATCGATAGATAATTTTATGTGAAAATCGATCAGAACAAAATCAATAAAGATGTGCATCCCTACCGTCCACATATCTGGGCATTAATACTTTTTATGCCTCTCATCATGACCGCACACTTTAACACTGCAATACTTTAGTGGAGCTACAGGATAATTCAGCAATGCAAATTCCCTACAAAGTTAAAAATAAAAACAAAAACTAAACACAGCAGTCAGCCAGAGTTTCTGGTTCCTCTTCATTCAGCCAATCCTCAGCTGAGTGCCATTTATGTAACCGAGGCGCCTTCCAGATTGTTTCAAATTTCATTTGGTGTGCAACCTCACACACCAGCTCCTAAATGCAACCAAGGCTCCTAGTTGTCGTGGACGCAATTGCATATTTTTGACCATGTGCGTGTTTATTTCATTTGTTCACACATGAAGCATAAACCAGGCTTTAGGCAAGTATACTCCTTCCCAAAAACAGGAAGCTCAAGATTTGTTACAGTTAAAAAAAAAAAAAAAAACAGAACTACTCAGTATCACCAGTACTAGCAACTTGAGTTATTGCCTTGACTTATCTCTCCTGAAATATATATCAAACTCACTGGACATACATACACAAGCCTGGCAATGTTCATCCTGTATGAAAATATTGTATTTTATTTTGTGACATGTTTGCACTTGTGTGCATGATGTGCTTGTGTGTGCACACAATACATAAAATGTGCACTCAAGTTGCATAAATAGCATCAGAGAAGATAAAAACTGTGCATACAATAAGTCAATATACAGCCAACACAATTGCACCAACCCGCAGTGTTGGAGAGCTGGGGAGCGCTGCTGACTCATACAAATCTTATACAAACATCCCTTAAGTCTGAATTAACCAAACTGGGATAACAAATTGATCAAACCAAGGGTTCAGTGTCTACCGTCTGCACGTGTAATAACATCTAGTGTTCTTAATGTGGTAAACTGTGGCCTTGAAATATGTATTTATAATTTTTTCTGCCTGGCTAACTAAATAAAGAAAGACATAGTCACAGATCCTGGTCTACTCCTTCCCCTATTGGTTTGTTTTAGTGCCCTAATGGACAGGTCTGGCACACTGTCCACCATCTGTCAGAAGGCCCAGGTGAACTCTGACCTCTAAGAACCCATTATGCACACCTGCTTGTGAATGAACTGCTCCAGCCCTTGTCTAATTGCTATGTGCCTTCATTTGTGCGTGCACTAGAGGTCTTCATGGGTCCACTCAAATCCTGGGACCAGAGACCTGACCCGGGACCTGTATGGGCTCGGATCAATGTTTTATATATGCTCAGTTGGGTCCAGGTCGAGTCCAGTCCTATTGCCATGGATACCAGCTCTGTTTAACATTATGCTCGATGCAATATAACTGATTCTAAACAAGTCATCTTTGACATCTGTCACCATGACAGCAAGTGGACTTTAAAGCTGAAATAAGGAGTGGATTGACCGTGCTGTTCAATCAGCAAGAGAGGAATGACAGAAAACCTGCCTGTATTTTACCAACTTTCTTGGCAAAGAGGATGGTTTATATGCATCATGGTCAGGCACAGGGGAGAAAGCTACTAATGTTACATTTGGTAAGACACAGAGTTTTGTTTTGACAATTAGTCCAATTAACTAGTCCAGTTCAGTTCGGGCTGGGTAGTATATTTCCTGGTCTTTTCCGATTCTGTTTGTACCTTCTCCAGTACTTTTATACTTTGTGTCTGTAAGACTGTTTGTGCTAACACAGCACTGGTGCTAACTCAACATTAGCATCACAGTTAGCATGCCAGCTAACAAATGAATTAACTGTAATCTATATTGACATGTTTAATTGTTGCTAAATTTAAGTAGTCTGAATTTGCTGATATTGTTCATATATGTAGACTCACTGCAGTACTGTATGCTAATTATAGGTCCATGAAAAGCTCAGTATAACTAACTCATGATTATTAAATTAGCTTGATAATAACTTCAAGCACTTGTGTAATTTAGCAGCCTCATGTGAGCCTGTGGCCTCATGTTTTTACTGAAATGTGTTTTCTTGTATTTCTTTTCTTCTTCATTTGGTTTATGAAACCATACATTCACAAGGCCACAGACAGCCAGGCTCTGATCTGTACTGAAGACAATTTTGTCGACTGGTGCGTTCAATTAATGTGGGTGTAAAGATGTAAATGAATACCTCCTTGCTTGGACATCTGAGCATCTTTGCATTATTGTTCTAATAAGACACTCTGTGGAGATTGCTACCATTCAGTTACTAAGGCCTCAGGTCATCGGCATTGATCCTAATAAGTACAGAGTCACTATAAAAAGCAAAGACAGAAAGATGGAGAGAGAAATGTTTGCAACAATGAGTATTGGATGGGAATGGCCTCTGTTGCAAGCACATTCCACAATACAATACAAGCAGCAGCTAGCTGGTCATTCACTCAGCTAGTAGCTAGCTAGCTGTGGCTCCACCAAGAGCCAATCAACATCATCCCATTCCCTCATGAGTCAATGTTTTGAATGCACATAGAAGACTAAGCTATACATTAAAAAATGCTCACTCCAGATTTCAAGTAGTGTAAAGGTCTAGTATCACTATTTCCCTGTTTACTGTTTGAATGTGCCATGCCAGCCACCCATCACCCTGACTGATACAGGCACTGAGATTACCATGGTAACGGATAGACATAGACCTGGATGGTACTACACAGATCACACTGCTAACACAAGGCAGGCAACAAAAAGCAAAAACCAATTTCAAAACACATAACTTAATTCATAACATATTTCCCAGCTCCCGTTCACTGTAACAAGCTGATATGTGTGTGTGTGTGTGTGGGTGGGTGTGTGTGGGTGTGTGTGTGTGTGATAGAGGGAAGTATGACCTGAATCTAGAAGAACAGACCAGTATAAGATAGACTGCATAATAAGAATGGGGAAACCATGGGGCGCATACAAGGGTGTTTGTGTTTGTGTGTGTGTGTGTGTGTGTGTGTGCATGCATGCATTTATGACAATAGTGCCATTGTCCCCCTATGGCCCTGAAGTGACATGATGGGAGAGGATGGAGCATGTGTTGTAGGCCTGTAGCCCAACAAAACTATTCTGTCTGAACCCACATACTAGCACACAAATACACACACACACACACAATCCTGGAAAACAAACAAGCCTGTTCTACACCGCTCATAGGCTTTGTATGGACCATGTATGGACCATAGGTGGAAGTTCTGAGGCCTCAAAGCTTGCGGACAATAAAAGAGAAAAGGCAACAAAGGTGGCCTGCACTGATTATGGGAGGAACACACGAGATGATGACACAACAAGTGACCCTGCTAACAAAAGGTCAGTGACAGAAACACCACAAGAGTTGCATTATGACTACAGGCAGGGAGAAAAATCAATACAGCATCAAATATCAATGCTTGGAACATCATGGAATATCGATACAAAAACGTTAGGAATTTGTTTACTTGGTTAATTTAACACTGCTATTATAATACTGTTCAGTGAGTGGTGAAAGTCTCGGTATGTCAGAGTTTGTTCTATGCTGGATGCTGAGCTCTGACAGGTGCAATGCCAAAGTGTAGGACTGCTGATCCAGGACCAGTTTTCCCTAATCGCATGGGGGCTGATACAGAGTGAATGAAACTGATACAAGATGAACACTCCTACTCATGTAAACGTTACCATGATCTGCCTTTAGTACAACAACAAATAAAGGTTGTGAGTTCAAGTGATGATTCAGTTGCTGCTTGTTATTATTTTGAGGTGCTAGCTAATTTCAGAACTGGTATGATTTCAACTTTGTCATTTTATATAAACATTTTTTGCCAGACCAACCAAACAGGCCGGCCAATAATACTGCATGTCCCTGAGTGAGTGATTGATTGACCCCCTGACTGCTGAAGCAGACATGTGCATAAATCCCCTTGAACTTCTGCTGTGTATTTGGCCTCCTAACTGGACACAAGTTATGATGTCATCATGTTTGGGGTGCGGTGCATCCTTGCTTGTATGCCCAGATGTGTGGGAAAGGATGACAGAATTTATAGTTTATTTTGAGGCAGTTTTTATCGTGACCGTATTGCAGTTTACTATCTTGAGCTATCATGGGTCGAGGCTTTCAGTTCCTAAGAGACCACAGGCTGTAATGGTTGTCCAGCCCTGAGACTTCTGTGCAAACCTCCAGGTGAAATCAGACCTGCTAGCTATAGCCTGTGTGCACTTAATAGCAAGCTAGCTCGCAGTCAGTAAATTGTGTGTGTTGCTTAGCAACAGTTCAGTCACTTGAAATCTGACAGAACTATTTACTTGAATAAATGTTTAAATCAATCATAATCTGTTGTCTGTTATTACTGTTACTTGATAAATGGCGTTGTTAGTATAAATGCTGTCAGCTGTGATTTGGTTGTAGGGTTGTATCGTGAGGTCTCAGGTCATTTCCACCCCAAATTATGATGCGCTGTCTGTGGTCTGTTGTGAATAAACATATTTGGCTATGAGCTAGTCAACTAGTCGAAGGTCTCTGTATTAAGCTATAGGCCTTACACTCAAATTTAAACCTCCAGCTAACCCTCCTGTCTGGTATGTTTTCCTGAATGATGACCCATGTTCCTCCTCTCTCTCTCTCTCTCACTCCTCCCGATTCTTCATTCCCATTCACTAAGCCATATATTAGGCAATACATTGAGCAGCACTTCCCACTGCAATGAGGTTTGATTTCAGCTACGCAGCCTTAGTCAGCGTGTTCCAGTTTTCTGTGGGCTTCTCTCACTCAATAACATGCAGCTGTTCCCTCCTCCTCCACATTCTACAACACACTGCATGCGTAGTGTAAAATGCATAATGTTCACCATGGCATTAAAGAGCAACCCTTTGCATTTGTTTGAATGGTATACACATGATAACCGCATGCAACCTGCCATTCACATGAGCGCGGCTATCACTATTTTTAATTGTTACTTGGCATTATGGCCTCATTTTCTGTCACTGTTTTACTTCGGAGCCCAGAGTTCACGACCCCAATGACTCCATCTGCCATCAAATCAATGCAGCACTCCTGACAGTTGCACTGGGACTGCAGTCCACTGACGTGATGACACTGCACAGGCTGCACTTAGAACATTTCTACATCTGCACAGGTTTACAGTACATTTGTATTTCAGGCCAAGTCTATGATAGATAAATATCTGAGGCAATAACCTGCTTAGCAATGAGGCCACCATGGTATTTGATTGCCATTTGACAAGAGTCAAAGTTCCTGAAGCGTGAAATACATCAAAAATAAGTTGGACAATTAAGAGACGTTATCATGTGTGCCTCAGCTAGTGTGTTGAATGGACACACATTTCCTGCTGGCTAGAATCCTGCACTCACTTGCTGACCTTTGAACCCACCATGTGCTGACCTTTGAGAGCCAATGTCTAACAGCTGCCAGTCCAAAATGGCGTAAATTTGATTGTGTGTGATTCTGTTCTTCCTGGAACTCTATAACAATGCCATAAAGGCATACAGAGACCACACCCAAATACATTTGTGTGGTGAAATGTCAGCCTTCAGATGGAACTATTAGCTTTGTTATGAAGATGTAATTTGACTGGGACATGAGTAGGCAGAGCTCTGGATACTGTTAGCATTTAGCTTCATACACTTACTTGCCACTGTGCAACTGTGCTGGAACTGTTTACAACACTGCACTGTGCAAAGTGGTGCACACAGCACAGGAGCCTTGTTTCTGCATAACAATGTAAATATCAATTTTATATAATGTAGTCAGGTAAGATACAAAAATGAAGGGTGAATCATTCACACAATAATCATAATCAGTTCCATCATTTTAACTGCAGATCAAAATAAAAGAAAGGTTTAAGTTATGGGATCAGGAAAATCAAGTGTGTGCTGTAAAAAGTATGGGCCAGTTTACTGCAGCAAGCAGAATGTGAATGCTTGTCATCTACCTGGCCATTCAGTTTCTCAGCACTGTTGTAATATGTTAATTGTGCAGTGTTAGTGTTCATTTCAAATTCCACAGCTTATCATAATAGATTTCAAAAACTATTATCAAAAACTTTTCATGCTCTTGTTGGTGAGTAAGCTCCTGAGGCATCAAACACATGCTAATATGTAATAACTGTTTGGATAAACCCTCTAAGTTATTTACAGTTGAACATGCCAGCTAGGTCATGTAGTCATAAGACGGGCTGATCAGCTGATCACACTGTCAAAAATCAGGAATCGCAGATGGCCTGAACATGCATCCCTTCTAGGTTTGCATCATGAGCGCAACATACCTCATGCCACTGTCACAGTAACCCCAGAATGCAACAGCAGCATGTCAGTGTGCCCCAAACAAGAGTCATGAGACGAAAGCATGTTCCACTGGTTTCTAACACACATATGACAGACACACACACATACAAATATATGATTCTGAAGATGCTGAACCAGAATTGAATGCTGAATCAGAGTTCAAGCAGCAGCAACGTCCATATCAACTAAAAACTGGTGGTCAAAGATTGACAAAATTCTGTTGACATTATTTCAAAGTAATCAAAACTATCAGTACACTATCATTTCAACAGAAAAATCGGGATTTGAATTTTTTATTCCTGCAAGTCTGTATGTCTTGACTTTGCCATGTTTACCTAACAGTGCCAAAAAAATGTCTTGATCCGTCTGAGCAGCCTTCAGTCTAGTTGAAAGGCACACACTGAACTCTTTCCAATGACAACAACATGATACAGGATGAGACACTGGCTTAACCTGACTTACCACTAGGTAAGCTAACAAATCAGCATACGCCTCTTGATGAGGCACCACAGTGCTATGGGCTAATTGGAAGCGCATAATATGCAAGCAACCTATGAATGGGATTTGGGAAACCTGACTGATTACGCATAACATGCCATCCTACGTCAGTGACACAGCTTTCTGCCTCACTATCAAGATGTCACAGCTGCCCAGTCATGCTTAAATGAAGCTCAGTTTTCTGTATCAAAGTGTGAGAAACATTGTCTCGGATCAGGCGGTCCTTGTCATCTTCTCCATGAGAAATAAAATGACTTGTAGCAGCAAGCACACATACCTCATTGGAGTCACTCTGATCTAATCTGTCTCTGAACAGCAGGAATCTCAGGAATGTCATGAGCAACCTGGAGCTGCTCCTATGGGGCAAAACCCTCATGATGTAACTACAAACAGCAGTCAGGGCTTGGCACTGTGTTTCTGTATAGGCCACGCCATTACAATGTAGGTATGATGATACATTAAGTTGTACTGGTGAAGAGTTTGCTCCATACCTATGGCCCATCCCATCATGTGCAGTAATTAACAGATAACTAACAAACCATGTCTTTGCCATTAGACGTGTCAGATCAGCTTGTGGCATCCTAAATAAAGTAAGATTGCAGAATATCTTTTATTTTCAATGCTTTCCCTCTGTTTTGGCATGGGCACAAGCTGCTGCGATAAGCTATCTCTTTGTTGTTGGGTTAGTGGCAGAGGCAGGGTGTTGATTTACAGCAAGCCTCGTAGGGCAGGCTGTCGTGCAACGTTAAGCTACTGCTGTGGTTTGAGAGCATGTTACAGTCTAGCTGATGGCGCACAGACTAATGTTATATCTACAGCACATAACGCTTCAACCATACAGTGTGTAACTTTTCACTTTGGCACTCGCATAACCACGCCCATGCTAGCTGGGATGCTACGTATCCGTTACCTAAGAGGTGCACCCAGCGTCAAGACGTGTGTGACAGTTTTATCGCAGGACTGCACCACAGATGTGCCCTGTAAAAACAAATACAGCCACATCTGCCCACATCTGTATCCGGCGGCCTGGTGTTTCCACACCCTGGTGTGTCTGCCCGCGTACCGCTGGTAACAAAGGTGACGCAAGCTCTGCGGCTAAACTTAGCCGGCTAGCGTTAGCTGTGCTGTAAAGTTGGAACAGTAAACAGCCGGCTGGGAAATGGCAGGGAGCAGGTTCAACACATCCTCTGACGGCGGTAACATATCAACAGGTCTGCCCGCTGCGATCAAAGAATAAGTCGTTCAGCCACAGCGAGGTCACTCACACCGACAACTCACACCAAATCCAGCGCATCGTATGCAACTGTTATCTGGTTACCGCGGCTACAACACTCATCCGACAAACACCTTCACAGGTTTAAAATGAGGTAAATCCTCACCCAAAGTGAGATTCTGACTCCTGGTGAACGTGGGATCACCTCCTGAGATCAAATCCGCCGTGTCATGGGTCTATTTCTCGGGAAAGAAAGGGGGAGAGGATTATCTGGTAACTCCTTCGTCCCAGACAGAGGGAATGCAGGAATGTGACGTCCGGTCCGGTTTGCTGGCAGCAGTGACACGTGCACTCAGACTGAAGCATTGTGGGAAGTGGAGTTCCTTCTCGGGCATGCTCAGAGGAGCTGTCCACATGATGTTTTTAACTGGTGGCGGAAAGGCTCCACAATACTGACTTATTTTTTCTGATTATCGCAGCTGCGATGAAATTGCAGCATAACAGATTTGAGATAGTTTAGATTTTTCACCAAATGAGAAACATTCTAAATCAAACCTGGTTGTTGCTCCAGATCCTATTTGTTTGAATAGACCACAATTAAGGTTGTTTTGATTTTACTTCTTTGGGATGCACAGCTGAATGGTTATGTCAGAAATTGAACCCTAGGAAGAGAGTACCATAATTAGCAGTCTATTCTGAGTAACCTCTGGTAACCCTCTTATAAAATAAGAGGGGTGGTTGAGTTGTGGAAATGTAGGTTGTTTTATTTTGTTGTTGTTGTTGTTGTTGTTTTTATTTTGTGGTTTTCATTTTTGGCTAGTGGCAGCACCTCCCCAAGTGTGGTTTGGGCCACTGAAAGGGTTCCGGGGGTCCCTATAATAAAATAAGGAATAGGTTAATTTCCCCTACAAGAAACTGATCCATAGAGAAACTATGTGCAGAAGACCTTCATGGTTGATGTTCCACTTCTCTGAGTGTCACTGCTGCAGGACAGTCTTATATAATTCAGTATCACAAACAAAACTTTTATCAGAAGGAGCAGGGCTTGTGATTGAAAGGTTTGGTTCGATTCCCCAGACCAACAGGTGAAATACATGTGAGGAAAGTGAATAATTAACCGTCCTCCCTCACTGAATCATACTATGACACTTGTTTACAGTAGTTAACCAGTACTGCCCCAAAAAGAGAAGACAGTGATTTTCATGTGAAGCACTTGGGTTTCAGTAAATGTAACAGTGAAAAGGTGAAGTAGGACATTGGTGGAAAAGGGTACACCATCAGCTGGCTCTCCTTGGAGAAATAAATGTTAAAAATAATGACTGTTATGAGAACAGAATATAAATGAAATGCTGCTTGTAATTTGATATTTCTCACCCTAATATCTTGGATTTAATCTTAGTTCTCTTAAATCATTATAGATATAAACTTATAAACTAGGCCCAGTATTATACATTTAATTACAGATGAACTTCGTGTTGAAGTTTGTTTTTCCTCCCAACACAAATAACTGCAGAGAACATTTTAATGCTGTAGACAATTTTTCTCAACCTAGTGATGACCCCTTGTGGATAATGAGAAAAGTGCAGGAAGAGGAGCTGAAAGCACCACTGCATTGGTCTCCAGTGTGTGTATATGTGTGTGTGTGTGTGTGTGTGTGTGTGTTATTGTGAAGATGTGTACCAAGGGATTAGTCAGCGTCATTACTAAGTGGGTTAGACACTTAGCTAGACAGACAGACAGACAGATAGTGAGACAAGCATCATACAGACCTGCAAACAGACAGTTAGAGAGACGAATAAAACGAGACAGACAGGCCGCCAGACGCACACAGGAACAGTCTGACTGTCAGACAGGGAGAGACAGACAGGTGAGCTGACAAATAAACAGAACTCTGAGCAAACAGACAGACAGGCAGACAGACGAACAACCTGCAAGTGGACAAACAGACAGACAGTTAGCTGAGTGGAAAGTCTCGAAGTTCCTCGCTCCTCCAGATGGCCCCAGAATATGTTAGTTGTCACAGTCAGAGGCTAATTAACTACCATGGTGTGATAGAGGCTCCAGCAGGTTACTACACCCACTACACACCTCACGCACCATCCTCCATATTCCCTCCCGCCCTTCTTCTTCGTCTCTGTCTGTCTCTCTTTCCCTCTCACTCCCTCGCCCAGCTCCCTGTCTTTCATCAGTCTGCCCTTAATTACTTCATTGTCCTATTCACATTCACCCACAGCACCTAAAGCCATTCATCCCCCCACTTCCCTCCCATACTGCTGTCTGCTTCCTCTGTGCAGATGCTCCATTTTCAGCCTGATCTCGCACTCTTTTTCCTAGCTTGT
>OMLF01013737.1:16546-29500 GCA_900302615.1 Holocentrus rufus | reverse complement strand
CTCCCTCTCAGGTAGGCTGAGTACGTGTGCAGTCTACAGATTACACACGGGGAGCTCAGCAGGAGAGGAGATGGGGAGAGAGAGGGAGGGAACGAGGGAGATAGAGGGAGAGGAGAGGAGACTGTTAGAGAGCAGAGGAGAGTTTTACTACCCAGCACACGCACTCCGTCTGCTCTGTATGATAATGTGAGAGTGCAGGAACGGCAGGGTTGAAACCAGGACAGCACACACACTCACCACACACACACACACAAGCACATACACGCACACACACACGCCAGCATCCATCCACAAAAATCACACAAAAATGTACACTGATCAAAAAAATGTAGGCATGCCGTCACACGGGCATGTGATGCACCTACACACAAACACAGACACACACTCATGCATACACACTGGCCAATCTACCCAGCCATTATAATCAGATAGCTTGCCAAGGTCATGAGATTTGTGCGTCTTGGCTGGAAATGAATATGTAGTGCTCTTGTCATCTGAGAAGTCCTGATGAGTAGGATCCTCTGGAGCCGTGGAGGAGGAGGCTATAAATCTATAACACAGAGCCATGAAATGAAGTAGCAAATGTGGGCACATGCCATTTTGTTTATAGAGCTCTTCAGGCTCTAAATTCATCTTGTGTAACACGAATGCATAACTTTTCTGTTTTTAAAACAAGTGATTCACTCGACTCTGGAGTGGAATGCAAACAGCGTTGCATCAGGCTGCATCATTTTAGCATTATTTTGCTTTCATGTATCTCTGGAATGGCACTATCTCGCCTATGTTTTCTTTACCCAGCCTCTCTCTCTATCTGTCCTCCACTGTGCACAGCTCTACTTTCCCATGCCCTCTGCAGCCCCCTCGCAGCCCTTTCACACCCACGTGTCCCTCCACTGAAGCAGCCACACGTTCCACCTTTACCGCAAACCCATAATCAGCATGTAGTGGGAGAAGAGGAGCGCACAGGGGTTTCTCTTTCTCTCAATTTCTCTTTTTTATTGCTTAATAAGTAACAGCGAGTCCTCTGTTATGAAATCAGGTGTTGGTGTGCCTGGGCTAGATCATATTAACAAGCTGAGATTTTACAAGGCTAAATTGAAACAGTAGGAAATGTTAGTATTTTGTTTAGTTTTCATTTGCATTTAAAAAAAAAATCATCATTTTGAGAATCCAATTGTGTTATTAAGTTTCTTTTAAAGACCCGGCGTTGAATTAGTTATTCAAACCTAGCTTCAACGCATGATTATTACATGAAAGCTTTCCCATTACCTACCACCCAGGAAACACAGTGCAGACCTTTACCTTCCCTGAATGGCCCGTGCGGTCCGTGCTGACTAACTCTGCTCTCCTGTGACCCCCAGCGCCTCAGGCTAGCTCCCATGCAGCCAGGCTAATTGCCTGCGAATTAGCGAGGCCTAATGTGACGTCGCAAAGGGCAGCGCCACCGCGATGGCCTTTGGCCTTTGGCTGAAAACCGCATGTCACAGACAATCACCTGATATCAAGCGGCGCCGCACTATTATTCTGACTTCCATCCACTCCTGCCCGCTCTGTGGGAGATCCGTGACTGAGCACGGCGGAGGTCGGCGCACAATGTCAAGTGTGCTCGTGTAAGGGAAGGCTGTTGTCATTGGCTGCTAGAAGTCATTATGTGGCTGCAGCGGCGTAAAGGCTGCTGAGCTCCAGTCTCATGAGCACAACTGAGATTTTACTGCTCGTAACATGCTCGTTGAGATTCAGCTTTGGGACAAGTCTATGTGGAAAACTGTGTGTTAGAATGTGCGTCTGTATGCGAGTGTTTGTGTGTTTGTGTGTGCACATGCATGTATGGTCTGTGTGTGTGTGTGTGCCAGCTGGTGCACGTATGCGTTGGTGTGAGTATGCATTTGTCTCTGTTCATGTTTTCCACAGTCAGTGACTGGGAAAAAGCCACAGATAGCCGGATGTTTTACCGAGCCGGCCTCACCTCTTAACTGTGTGTTTATTCTCCCGTCACTTGGTAACACACACAGACCTGTTATGTGCATCCCAGCATTCCCAGTTCACATGTGACGCCTGACCAGTCTGCTGGCCAGATGTGTACATGTGTGTGTGTGTGTGTGTATGTGTGAGAGAGAGAGAGAGAGAGAGAGGAGAGGGAGCAGGAGAGTGGGTGGGTGTGCATGCAGTGCGCGTGTGTGTCAGTGTGCTCACTGCATAGGTCTCAAGGTCAGAACTTCGCTTTTGGCACGGTGTTAGAAATTTTAATATTAAAATGTGTGTAAGTACTTAAAATTCAATTCTGGCTCTAAATAATACTTGGTACTTTTGGTGCTTATTTTATGCAGGAGAGTATTTTTATTTTGTAATGAATTGGCTAGAATGCATTTTAAAAATTCAGCTTTTTTAAGCTTTTCAGTACATTTTGATACCTTGTTAATGCTTCAAAGTCACAATGAAACTGCATTTTGAGGGCGTCTTTCTTCCTGAATGTGATGTATTTCTTTATGAAACAGGATATAGTATGGGGACCCTTTAGGAGAGAAGCACAGTTTTATTTGATAGGAAGACCAGAGGGCGGGATTTTAATCTGGTTTTACACGTCCTGGTTCACAATAAAGTTACCACCAAATATTTTCTGTTTTTCAGGAAGTAAATGTAATGACACTTTGATAAACATACATAGATACATATGTCTATCTATCTATTTATCTATCTATTTTGAGATAGTTGCATATGATAGAATGAGCTAAAAAGGCTCAAAAAGGTCATTTTTAATTTCAGTGTGACTTAAAAGTCATTATGAATAATAAAAATGAAAATGGAAAATATGAAAAAGAAATCTAGTCATATACTCCCATTGCTCATGATAGAAATCATAATAATAAAGCATGACGGAACGTACATAAATTATTGGAGATAAAAAAAATATGCTTTTTGTTTTCGACAATTTACCATGTCATCGTCAAGCAAATTCTTCAGCCATCAGCCATCATAAAGTGCAAATTTTGTCACGAGGTTCAAAGAACACTGAGGTCCCATGCAAAGCAGGTCACCATAATATATTCTTTGTGCCATGTCAAACAGTCAACAAGTGGTGAAATATAATCATCTCGCTCACCACAAAAACATCCCCCAAGAATATCCCCAACTTTTCCAGAAATAAAAACGCAGCCGGCACAGCTCATTGGAAAGAAAAGATCCAAAGAATGAGCCGTTTTGTCCACCTTCATCATATTTTTGGCTGCAAGACTTAATATAACTTTGCACATAAGCAGACTGTAAATCTGAAATATGATAAAATCTTGCAACACATGAACCAAAGTATATAAATATTGTTAAATGCGTGGCTATAAATCACTGATGTCTAATCTTAGAAAATAAGCGAAGCTACTGTTTTGTGGCTTCATCCCCATGGATATTCACATGTCACCAAAACGGCGTATTTTACAAAGTTTGCCGAAAGCTGCAGGTGAGTCTCCAAAGTCACGGGCACAATTTTCCTGATGCTGATTGCGTGTCGTGACATTTCCGCGATGATGCCGCGTATACCACAGGCGCCCTTCCTCCAGCACATTTGTATTTATGGTGCCAACTGTTGCTATCACTTGAAGACCGAATTCAGCAAGTTTCGGCAGGGTATCATTTATGGAAACACCCCCCAACCCCCTTATACACACATGCAATAGCACATACACGCACACACAAATACACAGTCACATGCACACACTCACACGCACGCTCCACACATGCATGCAGCTATTAATTATACTTGTATGTGTAACTCTGCTAGAGCTTTTAATTACATACTAATCACTAATAGCAGTCTCAGTATTAAATTCTTAATTAAAAGCGAGGCATTTCCCTTGCTATCTCCTTGAGGATTTGGCACCCATCCAGCACTGCATTTCCCTCTCTAACCAGCCAGGCCTGTAGCACTCTCCATATGGCTAATAATAGGCTTAGAGCTGGTTTTCCTAGCACGCTGGAATGCAACAATTATACCGGAGAAGGAGCTTACTTGCTAGCCCCTGGTTTCCTAAACCGTGGATTGGGACCCAAAATGAGTCATGGGCCTGTCCCTGGTCGGTCCCCGAACGACAACAGAGGCAGACTTTCCATAACAGACTTTCATAAAACAGGAAAGGAAACTATAAACTGTTTTCTATTTGACTTAAGGGCTGAAAAGATGAAGATGATTGCTCATGTGTACATGTGGTGATTCGCACCAATGATTGCCGTCTGTTGCCTTTCAGAGGGCCAATCAGATATCACCTAAATTATAGTATTGGCCTAAAGCACCGGCTCATACCACAGGTGTTATCAGAGGCTCACAGTTATAACACATTCATGAAGAGTAGTATGACTTTTGTGTAAAAACTAAATTCAGATGGGTTAGTAATGCAAATAAATTCTATTCAGTAACAAAAAACATCTATCAATACAGATTAGGGATGTGTCAAGAATCAATAAGTCAATATCAACATTTTCAAAGTGATTCCAGCACTAGTGGTTTTAATATTGGCAGTACTGATGCAACTTGATCCCTCTGTAACTGTTTTCATCCTAATGTAGCCTCAGCCTTTATGTTTCAATACTGAAACACTTAAAGTTGCAGTTATGCTTCAGTCTGTCAATCAAAATGAGTTCACATAACAATAGTTATGTTAAGTTACAGCAGGACACTTAATACAGCTCCTCTAATGTGAAAATAGTATTTTGTTTGGCTGCTTTGTTTTCTACTCGAAGCCTACAGGCCAAGGTTGCACTGTAAGTTAGCGTTCTTATTTTAACGTGGCCCTTATGTTTTAAGTTTCATTTGAACTTGATAATGTTTATATAAAGTTTTTAAATAAAAGAATGTGTGCTGAATGGGATCTCTGCTTTTTGCTGTGGTATTGAATCAGGTATCAAGAATCATGGAATTTAACTGGTATTGGTATCAGCTACCAAAATTCTGTTATCATGACATCAGATAAATCAGTTCTTGATAATTTGCCTCTTAGACTTCAATGGTTGTGCCCATCATCAGTGCAATCTAATATTTACAGTGTTATACTATCATATACCCTTTTATTTAGAACTGCCGAGGCATTTCTGGCTTTTCTCTTCCTATTGGCCGACTGGTTCACTTTCCTTTTGTCATTCAGTCCAGTGCAGCTCAACATGTCTCACCTCAGTGTGGTTCATCAGTCAGAATAAAAATGTGTTGAAATTTGGATTTCATTTTGTGAAGCAGACAAGAGAGGAGCAGATGACTAGAACACAGAGGCAGTAAGCAGGGCTCTCCTCCCTGCCTGTCGCTCCTCCCTTCAGTCCTCCTTCCCCTCTCACTCCCAGCGAGCCTCTGACAGAAGCTGTCACTTTGCTGCAGTGCTGCACCCGATACAACCAGCAACAGGAACTATGCCACCGTGACCCCTCGCCACCCTGCGACCTAGTTTGGTCTCGCTTCCTAGTGGCCTGCCATCTTTGAAACGCTATCTTAAAATCAGAGCTCAAAGGATTTGTCAGTCCAGATCACTGGCCGACGAGAAATCCCATCTATATGACAGATGGACAGCGGTAAATAGCCAATGAGCATTTTTTCTAACTTTCGGCAGTTTAGGACGGTTTAGGACACATTTTGCTGTAGCAGGGCCTCCCGTTTTTGAAAGATATACCTCACTTTAGTGTTCTTACTGTATTGGAGTTTCTTGCTAGATCTCCAGAGACAGCAGCAACTCTTCTTCCACCTCCTCCGGAGATGTCTTTGTGCCTATCAGTCATACACACATAAACACACACACACACACACACACACACACACATATACACTGGCACTCACATATACACTCTCTGTCTCTGTCTCTCACTGTCTCTCACACACACACATATGCACATTTTGAAGTAGGCACAGACACACTCATGCTGCAACACTTACACACACACACACACACACACACATTCCAATGGATGAACAGGTGTGCATATACAGACACAGGCGCCTGCACAGGTGCACGCACACCTGCATAAAGACACACTCACACACAAGTGCGTGTACAGGTGCATACACTGACAAACCCGTGCAGGTTAGGACTGAAGTACACACACAGGTGCACACACACTCACACAGGCACACACACACACACCTGCATATGCACACACCCCAAATGCGCGCACAGCCCCGCTTCGCACCTACACACCCAGGCACCCGCGCACGCCTCTCATCTTACAGATGACTTCTGTGAAGTACTTCAGTGAGGGAGTGAAGAGGGCGGGGGAAGGGTCCATCAAATGAAATGAATATGTATTAGATCGGGTTTGAAGTAGTGACTTGTATTCAACCCCGCATTCTCACGGAGCGTCTGTCACTCCTTCACCGTCAGGATATAATAAGGTGTCTGAATGATGCTCAGAACCCAGGAGACTTTCACATCTAAGACACCTGTCCGTATATACACGTACCCCCACACTCCCTCTCCCAGCGACTCCAGCTCTTTATTTCTTTGTATCTGGTGTGCCTCTTGCACCCTCCCTCTCTTCCTCCATCGAGTTTCCTCTCTGCTGTCTTTCCTTTAAACTTTCCCACATTTTACCCTCTCTTTATGCACTGTATGGGTTCAGCTGAAAGTTAATAAAATCCCTCCGTTCTCTCCCGCTCTCCAAATATCCCCTCTCTCCTATATCTTCTTGCTTTTCTCCTGCTTTCCCCTCTCTCTCTCTCTCTCTCTCTCGCTCTCTCTCTCTCTCGCTCGCTTGCTCTATCTGCGGCCGCTCCAGGCCTGCTCCTCTGACACCACAATGCATTTATCCTGAAGGGCATGGGAGAGACTCTCCTGAATACCGCAGCGTGTGTGTGTGTGTGTCAAGCTCCACAAGCCCTCCATAGGTTAATCCCCAAACCAGCAAACCTCTTGCCCTCTGACCTCACTCTGCCTACAGATACACAGTCGAGCGGAGTTTCGGTGGGATTTACACAGCCATGCCCTTGTGAACGGTTCATTTCTTACCCTGCAAGTTGACTCCCAGCCAGTTGCCTCTCTATTACAGATTGCCAAGCCGCATTAGGGACTCTGAAAGTGTCTCAAAGACCGAAAATCTACAGTTTATCTTTTCCCCTTGCCGCCGACTCCCAGCCGCCGCCTCCACCACCACAGCGGCCCAGCACACGTTTTATTTACAAAACGGTGCGCTTGTGTCTGTTATATTGTGGTTCTGCGCTGCGTTATCTGCTCCTTTCACGAGTTCACTCTTAAATTTAATCCCGTAAATTTTTATCTTGAGCTTTAAGCCGTTTTTTTTAAACAGTGTCACTCGGCTTTAACTGAATATCTCTTTTTTCATTTTGAGCGGCCCGCATTGCATCTTGGGCTTCGGCGACCAAAGCTATTAACGGGAGTCGGTTGCGTTTTGAGTCCGTAGATATACACACACACAGAATGAATCGAACATTTTTAAATATTGCATGGGTATATAAACGTTATATATGAACGATGCAGCCGTACATGTTTTGAATGTGTTGAAAGCTGGGGGTTTGCTGGATCTGGATTCTGCGCAGGACCAAGTGGATCCGTGATCTGCTGTAACATTACCCACCATGATCATTTTGAGGCGCTCTTCCTCCTCTGTAATATTTAAGCTGTCTGTTTCCAGCGAAGCGTTCAGGGGGTGCAGTTATGTCACTGCACATCGACTACTGGTTGCCAAGTCCCATTCCTGTCCACACACACACACACACACACACACACACAGCCGGGCGTATTTGCATCCTAACGAGAGTCAGCTTAGGTCGCCGCTGCCCCGTTTTTGAACAGAATTTACCAGTTTTCGCTCTCGTTAAGAACTGTATTGAGCGTGAACTTGGCTGGATTAAGGACTAAAATGAGGAGCAACAACCTTATTTAGCTCTAATGTGAAAAAGACCTGCGTGTGTCTCATTGTGTTGACTGTAATGTATCTGTCACCAGTCTGTAAAATGGTAAGAACTGAGGACTTTGTAACGCTCAGAACCATGAAGAAAGACTCGTAGCACCCGTAGCCAGTTAACGGTGCCAGTTGGGCCGTGTGTGTTTAATGCATCCAAGTTCTCCTGCTCCGTTTCAGTCTAATCAGCGTTGTTCGAACGGGACTGCAGTTGTTGACACAGTTGTTTCTCTCTTCCCAAGACTGTTTCATTCACTTTGGAAGAAATGCCGTTTCAGGTTGCCCCTTCATATTTAACTCAGCAGCCATGACCCAAATCTTCCCAACCTACCCACTTATGTAACTTCAATCTTCTCCATGTGACCTGTTTCCCTGGTGTATAGACACACACACACACACACACACACACACACACACACACACACACACAGAGCAGGCTTTCCCGCCCCATGGCCTCAACTCTGTCAGAATATCTCCTTCTGGCTCCTTTGACCTGCACCCTCCCTCATCTGCACACACACACACACACACACACACACACACACACACACACACACACACTGCATACATTACAAGCCTAGCTTTACCTCCTGTATGTTGCCTCAATTGTTTCATTAACCTCAATTTCTCTCACACATAACCCTGTATAAAATAATCACCCTCTCTTTGATCACGATTGTTCGCTCACACACACACACACACACACACACACACACACACGCTCTGATTCCCACACTCCCTTCTTTCCAGTCATCCACCACACTCCTCAACACCCCTCTTCTCTTCCCTTCCTTCCCCTGTCTTTCCCACCCCAAAGCGTTTTTCCAAAATCTGACTTTTTGTCACACATCACATTACATCGCATTGGATTTTGTCAAAAAGTCATCCATGCTTATCAAGCCGGTCTTATGTAAGTAACTGTTCCAAGTCCAGGATGCTGCACCTTAGGTCAAGCTACAGTAGCACCTCCTGCCTAATAACTGTGATGGGTAAACGTGGATGTTTGGCCATATTTTTCTGTGTCACTCGTCTTAACGTCCTATCTCTAAAAGCTGCCCCAAACATCAGGATGTATCATGCTACCTGTGCACATACACACATACACAGTCAGTATACACATGCAGGGACACACACTCATACACTTGCACACTCTTACATAGATGAAGATGCTCCCTGATTGTTGATTCACCAGTTTCAACAAAATAATTTAGTGAGCTCTGGCTGATATGGACAAAATTAATATAAGAGATTATTGTGATATATAACCGTATCTGTTAACATGCAAAATCATGTGTTAAACCATCATTCAATCAGTCAATAAAATTATTTAATCTCAATGGAACTCTATTTGCAGATAGTAAACAGTAATATTGAATTATTGCCCACCCAAAACCTCTGTGTAATACACTATTTTAATACCCTGAATGCAAAGATCAATAATCATTGAACACTGTAATAACTCCCACTGCGTGCCTGTTAACCATCACTGTGTTTCAGGAGACACAATGGGGAAAAGAAATGGTGAAGTAGTTCTGGAGACGCTGGACGTGCGCTGGCCTGGAAACTCTCTCTGTTTGTAGGGAAGGGAACCGCTGATTTATTCAGAGCCTGGTGAACGTTTCCTCGAAAGGCTAACAGTGAGCGTTTATGTTGGGCCTATAATTTAGCTCGTGCCGAAGCAAAGAGACCGAAGCAGAACTCTTCCGCAGTGTCCTTCGCGTTCAGAGGCTCCTCTGTTGTTTGAGTCACATTTCACACAAACCCGAACATACACACCAGCACAAGATGCCTTTGACTGCGTGATCCATTAGTTACTGGGCAGGGATGGCATGGCCCCAGCCCCGGCCAATAAGCTCATTAATCAGGCAGGGCGAGGAGTGGGTGGGAGGAGGACACAGCAGCGAATCTCATTATCTTACTTCACAGCACCGCTAATCAGTACATTTATTGATGATGACCATCCCTATTCAGAGAGAGGAGTTTACTGTGTGGGTACTGTGCAAGAACAAAGGTGCATTTTTACCACAGTGCTGTGGCCTTAAAGACCCAAGTGCAGACAGGGCAAACAGAGGTTGGACACTTCACTCCTCTGTTCCTCCTTGGTGCCATGAAACTCAGGCCAAAAGACAGTCATTGAAATAAAGTAACAGCTGTATCGTCAAATTTTTGATAACGAAGTGCTGCAATGCGGTGATGTACATATCTTTGATATCTGTGATGTCTTTATGACTGTAAGAGAATAAAACATGCAAACTTTAGTGTTTTCTTATGCAGCACATTGTTAGCTGTGCTTCCATATCTTGTATATATGTAATAATCTATAAACCAGCGATGGCAACTTTGACAGTAGTAAGTGCCCCTTCATTTTCATTATTACCCAGGAGCCAGATCACAAAGCTGCATTCTCACCAGGATAATATTGTGAACCACCTTACTTAAAACTTAATAATTAAATAAAGAGTGATACAAATTGATTTTTAGATTGTAATCCAGTTTTTATGACCAAACATTTGGTTTTTGCATAATGCTGTTTTTTTTTAAATTGATGTACAAACAATACTGGTGCTTAACAGAAACGAAGAAAGTAGCCTTTATCAGTTTTAGTGCAGTTAAAAACCCAGAAACCATTCAGTGAAGAGAATTTAATGCAGCAATAGCACTTGAGCAAAATGTAAACACCAGCATTAATTCAAGCAATATTTCTTTTGAAGTGCAGTACCAAAAGCCCCACTTGACATTTCTGAAAAATAGATCTTTAATCAGCAGATTCACCTAAATGTGGCGCAGTGAAAGTTTGTCAATGAGAGACAGTCTATTTTTCTTGTTTTGACACTTATCTTTGCTATCTGTCCACAGTTTTGACGGGGAAAAGATGGCAAGTGAAAGCATTAAGTAGCTACTGAGTTGCCTTTTAACAAAGTGTACTTCAGCGGTTGACGTTGGTAATTAGCCTCAAAGGAGCAGACACTCGATTGTATAGAGTTGTTTGGTATTTCAATTAGTTTAACAGATAAGAGCTTATGAGTGAGATTGCGGGTCGTATATGGCCTGTGGGTCGCCAGTTGCCTATCTCCACTGAAGAATATGCTAACAGTCCAGTTGCTAATTTTAGCTAGTTTTTTTAGCTAGTTTTAGCTAATCTCACTGTATTCTCCACACAAAGCTGATCAGCTCGATAGCCAGAGAGCTGAAATCATATTCATTTGTTCCTTAATCAGATGTATATGTCATCGCCACAAACAAGCTGTGGGACGGTCCAGAGTCTGTACTTGCTTTGTGATCCTACACTGATTCCTGAAGGAGAAATTTGGCTTTTAGCTCGAGGTCAAAGTGCAGTGTTAGCTACAGAGCTCGCAGAGAGTCAGTGTCTTCGTCGGTGACACTTCAGCGGGGCAGATGGTTGCTGACACGGGGGCTTGAACCCAGGCTTTCCGGTAGAGCGGTCTCCCTACTCGCCATGCACACCACACAAACACACACACACACACACATACAAGCACTGCCTTTCATGCTTGAACATGTGCGTCCATGCAGCCAGCTGTCTCGTTAAGACTTGTTTTTTGTCTTTCTTCATGTCCAGCTGTCTATAGGATCATGAGGTCATTGACAGGAGAGAGGAGCTCTCTCATATGTGAGAGGCATTGTGTGGTGTGTGTGGCTGGGTAAGAGTGTGTGTTAGAGTGTGTTCATGGATGTGTTGTGTATTGATGGAATCATTGTTGAATAGATTAGCTATATATCGAAATCTGAAACCATTATTTTATCAAAAGAATCATGATGGAAAGAAAATGTGAGAGTATGTCCGAATCAGAAATCTGGGTAAAACTAAAAATTTCCAAGTACAGGAATTTTCTGTTAGATTTTATTCTGATGAGTTAAATAACACAGACAACCCTATATGGAACAAGGAAAACAAGACTTCAAGTACAGTGCAGTGAGGCAGTGCACAACATAAAAATATGATGTACAACGGACGACATATATATTGCATAAACATACTTTTACATAGAATCAGCATACAGTGTGGCAGTGTGGTTGCAGACAAATAACAGACAGTAGACTATGCATCACTCCAAAAATGTATATATATAACAGTAAATTACTGTGCATTCGAGTAGCATGGCATGCAGTATGTTTGCATCAGTCGAGGAAGAACAGAGAGTGACCAGTGGTGGTCACTGCCTCAGTGTACCATGAAGAAAACAGCGAGAATGAAATAAACAAGTAAACATGTCGCCCTGCATGAATGATGCAGGCTCATCTTGGGCCATTCAGTAATAAGATACAAGTTTGTGTCAATTGAACTGATGGTGCAGCAGCTATGGCCCATCAGAGTTTGAAATTTGGGGGTTTAATTATAACGTCCTTATAATTATAGCGTAGTCTTGTTTTAAATGTCAAAACAAGTCAAAATGCATCAAAATTTCAGTCAAATTTAACCGGAGGTATTTGAGATATCACGCTCGATTAAAAAATATGGCCTCAAATTAGGTCTGCAACGTTTTAGTGTAAAGACTGACCATCCCTCCAAGTTTCCCTGAAATCAGACCAGTAGTCTCTGAAATCTGTTGGTATATTACATTTCACAGACAGATGGACGGACAGATCCTGATCCTTAGTTCCACCCCCTCATTTCATCGTGTGGGGGGCAATTAGGCACTTTGGATACATTCCTGAAGCTGAAAAATGCCAGTGTGTGCAAAGTCTGAAATGCACAGGGATGTGCAGACATTGCAAGTAATGCACAAGTGTGTGAAACCTGCATGGGTAATAATAAATAGTTAAATCGGAAATAAACGATGGCAGGAGTGTGGAGGTTATGCAGAGGTTAGCTGAGTTGGGACGGCTAGTTGACAGCTTTTGGAAAGAAACTGAGGTGAGTGGTGGTCTCGGTCTTAAAGGACCAGCATCGACTTTCACAGGAAGGTTGTTGGGACAGATGCTTGCCTTCATGTGCTGGGCTGGTGGCGATTGCACCTGTGTTTTTTTTTTCCCACCCCGCCTTAGTGTCACTTGATGGACAGCCGCTGACGGCCAATGACCCGCTAAGTAGAACAGGCGACACGGCAG
>OMLF01013736.1:13368-25567 GCA_900302615.1 Holocentrus rufus | reverse complement strand
GACTGCCTGCTTGGTCTGCACTTCATCCTCAGAAGTTCGTCAAACAGACACACAGATGTTTACTGAAAAGCCTAAGTGCTCTCTATGCCCTGCATGACAACTAACACACTCACACACACACACACACACATGCGCACAGGGGTGCGCAAACACCAACACACTCAGGACTCATCCACAGCGTTAGGTTTTGGGTGTTTTCTTGCTTCAACACCCACCCACACACACACATACAGCAGCACACTGTTCGCAAACACACAGTCAGAAAATGGTGTGTTTTTTTTTAGGAAGCTCCCTCTTTTTAAAAGGTTATATCTTTTCTATTTGTTCAGCGATGCTCCCTGGAGGCCGTTTTTTGTAGACAGATATGCCACGTATCATTCTCTGTCAATTAGTAAAGGCTCAGAAGACAAAGTCTTTCCACTTTGACGCTCCAGCAATTCTGGTTAGATCATCTAGTTGAATGTGACAGTAAATAACATGGAAATATGGGGTGTGCAGTGAGACACAGAGAGGGAGTGGGAGGTGGCATGACTCCTATCTGCCATATGGTAAACCCATCTGCCCTTCTTCCGCCAAGGCAGAAAAAGTTAGGCAGGACATTACCCAAGTGTGTTCAAAGCAAGCTGCCATCGTCACCTTCTGCAGGTAAATCATGTTGTGTTCAAAATAATAAGAGATAATAATGTCATGTAAATAAGCTTGAGATCCACTGAGGAGGTTACAGTAAATCAAAGGTTTCCCTTTATTTTGCAGACTAACAATGTGTTGTTGCAGCTGATAATTCCTGCACTTGTCTGCATAAGTGTCTTTGTGTTTGTGTGTGCATGCAACTTGGACTGATGATGTGTGATGCTGGCTTGCATAAGCAGAAAACACCATATGTTTAGCTCGCGCGTCTTCGCCACACTTTTCCCCAGCCCCACCTGCACCTCGGCGCCCCTGTGGCTACATCTCCACAGCTCTCCTAGCTTCCTTCCATTTCGCCATTTGCTCTCCTCGCCGAGGACGGAGACGGAGCCTCGGAAAACGAAACGTTCCCAGGCATCGCTCTTTTGATGTTTATACCTGGTATTCTTCGTCCGTCCTGCGTGGGTGTGTGACCTGCAGAGCCCAGACTGGCCTGATAATAAGAAAGAGAGAGGAGAGGAGTGGTGGGGGTGGAGGCTGCATATTGAGGTGGCTGGTGGGTGTATGTTGTTGATTATTGGAATAGGGTAAGGAGTGGGGGGAGGGGGGGTCCCACTAGGTGCCAAAGGGAGGGTTTTGATTCAAGGCCAAGCCGGGAATGAAGCAGAGTGGGTTAAAGTGGATGGGATAAGAGAGGGGGCTCCCCTGTGGCCTTAAGCCAACTTCATGTTACTAAACTAGGACCAGTTCATTCACACATGCAGAAGAGAGAGAGAGAATGAAAGGAGCAGTACCCCTCCCTATTTTATATTCATGAGCCAGCAGTCTGTGTCTGAGGTACCATCTCCCCTGGCAACACAAGCCCCGCCCCCGTTCTTTTGTACCAAGACATCTGAGAGCCATCTGTGTTTAGACCCCTAATCCCCATCACTACACACATCATGCTGAGTCTATAGTCTATATGCTGCATGTGTGTGTGTGTGTGTGTGTGTGTGTGTAGAAGTGCACGAGTTCAGGGATGAGAAAGATGAACCGGGGGAACAAAGAAGACGCCAATCAAAGGAACATAACATTACAATACTTAATTCAACATGCAGCAGCTACTCAGATATTCATGATGGATGCTGTGTGTTTATGCTACAAGTAATAAACCAGCAGCTAGACGCACGCCTCTTTAATGAAGGTCTAATCGTCAGACACGAAACTCTCAACCAACATCAAAGTGTCACATCAAAGAAGGCATTGCTTATAATTATGACTTCTGGAATTTAAAGCAGCTACAAGGAGTTTTTAACTGTTTATAAAACAGTCTCAATGTAATATTGATGCCTCTGTATGACCTACAAGATAAAGCGAGACCATCAGCCAGAATATTGGCTATTTCTATATTCTGTATTCCCACTGTTGTAAAAAGTATCCAAAAGTCACACTTGAGTAAAAGTAAAGATATTTTACTCCAATATTATTGGGTAAAAGTTTTAAAGTATCTGATGTTAAATGTACTTAAGCATCAAAAGTAATTTTCTGGCAATAAATGTACTGAAGTATCAAAAGTACAAGTTAAAGTACATTTATAAATCTCCCAAGCATAGAAGCAATAATAAATATTTATTATTATGGGATTATCTCATCCTATTGGCAGATGTTTTGACTTTCTGAAGAAAAACAAGCATTTTAACACTGAATATGAGACTCAATGACTTAAGATGGAGATTTTTTGCAGTGTAGAGATCACAGTTCAAGTCAAGGTACATGTCGGGTGTTTCATGACATTTGGAGCCATTTTTTTGGTTGCTAGTGATTCATTTATGATAAATAATTTGTAATGACTGGCAAATTTTGTTATCTATAGCTGAACAAATAAACAGGCACACAGATACAGTTTGATTAAAGTTTTACTTAAAAAAATGTTTGACAGATAATTTCACTGATCTCAGTACTGTACAACATAACTGTGCACTTACAGACTTACACAATACAGAGTTGATAATGCAATTAATTTAACATTTTGTTAAAAATACAGAAGGCAATTTTATTTTCTCAATTAAATTTTGCTTGATAACAGGGACTGTCTCCACTGAACAATTTTATCAACCAACTTGGCATTAATTTAACATTACAATATATTTGGCATAAAATCAAACTCACGATTGATCAAATGATCCAACTGCTTTTACTTCAATGGAAAGCAACTTATCTGATAACATCTAAGAGCAGAGATGGACAGCATCTTCAAACCTGACATGACTGTTGATTAGACTTATAATAAAAATGTAGCCCAACACAGAAAATACTGTAATTAGTAAACAATGTCCAATAGAAAACTGTAGCATTATTTTTAGTGCTATCTTTTAGATATTCTTATGAAAATTCAAATATTGACATTACATGTACAAAGCAAACAGTTAAGCAATACGTCAGAAACCAAGCCACTGAAAAGTAGTCAAGGCTAACAAACTCTGTTTACAAAGGCAAATGTAACCTGGCACAGTACTCGCATCATTTAGTGCATTAAAAACAACAACAACAAACAACAAAACAATAACAGCTCCTCTTCACAGGGCACTATGACAGTATCAGAAATTCATGTTATACAAAAGAAAGACACAGGATACAGACGGGTAAGTCAGTTAGTGGTCGTCCCTTCAAAACCATTTAGCATGTAACTAAGAATTTGAAGTTAATCAGTGTTATGTACAGTAGTGATAAGGCCTCCACAGAGACAGCGTTAAATATCAAAGTGACAAGTTATTAGTGTATGAACATGATTTGTCAAATATAAAAATGTAACAGAAAAAAAATTACACTTCTGTAGCCAGCTTTGTGGCTCTACATAATCTATATTTGTTCACACCAGTGCTCATATAGGATGCATCTGGATCTTTGTTCTAAAGAAATTCTTATACTTCATATAGTACTGTACCTCACAGGGTCTTTAATAAGGCTCATCCTGTATAATCAGCTATTTTACATCTAAAATGACTGGATAGCTTCAAACTACCACTCTAGAGGCATTATAGAGCACTCTTAATTTTTATTAACCTCCATCCCTCATATTCTAAATGTATCAATACAGGAAGGCATGCGAGAATTGGATCAGTGCTCTTGTGGATGGGACAGCAGATTTCAATGTGCTGAGGTCATCAGTCTTCTCTTAATGTCCCTGCGTAAGTACGGGGATATCAATCTCTATGGCCGACATGCGTGAGCGGGTGGAGTAGCGGTGGCCAGCATAGCTGGATGTGTAGCCCTGAGAAGGAGCGTAGCTCTGAGAGGGAGCGTAGCTGTAGGCCTGGGTGCCCCCCACCTCAGACCCATAGCCATCTGGAACAGACATCTGAGACATGTAGACCTGGGGTGGCACAGTGGGTGCCACACTCTGGGCATAGGCCTGGGACGGTGCATAAGGCTGGGCGTCAATGACAGTGGGGGCGTAGGTCTGTGGTGGGAAAGGCTGGGGCCCATAAACTGGGGAGGGAGGATATCCATTGGCAGTGAGAGGCTGGGTGGACAAAGAAGTCGACATGGAGGGTAGGGGCAACCAGAAGGGTGAAGGCAACTTCTTACACATACAGTACCACATGAACATCATCAGGGAAGCGAGCATGAGTCCTCCAGAGCAGCCTATGGACACATAGACAGCAAACCCATCAGAGAAAATATTGTCGTATCTGATGTTCATCTCCTTGGTGCGGAACAGGAACCACACGGAGGGCGCAATGGCAATAGCTCCGCCCAGGAACAAGAACATCCCGGCCACCAGGTGACAGCCTGCGGTATTAACCAGGCAGCGGGTGGTCTTAATGTCTGGGTCTGGCTTGTCTGAGCAGCAGCAGGTCTTGCACATCCCAGCCATGCACAGCAGCAGGGCTGCAGAGCCAAGCAGCAAGCCTGTGGGCAAACAGAACTGCAGGAGCCTCAGGTCCAACTGGTCCACTTTCGAGTACCACTGGAAGAGTGAGAGTGAATGATTTCTGTTAGGACAATCTAGAACATGAAGACAACACCTCTGAAGGATTTCTTAACAGAAGCATAGGTAAAGACATTTTAAGGCTGTAGATTTCTCCACATAATACCTCTGAATCATAGTAGTAGCAGCCTGAGTAGCCATCCTGTTTCACGCACTTGGCCCATAGCCCATCATACACGCTGACATTCTTGGCGTTGCGATTGAAGGTGACGAGTCTAGTCACGCGCCACTGTGGGATTAGTGCTGCCACAGCGATCCCTCCCACAGAAATGAAGGCAATAATGAAGGAGAAGGCATTGGTGGCGTGGATGTCCCGGCAGGACATGTTTAGTGTTGACAGGAACTGAGGCCACTAGGAAAGTTCCTGTTTCCGTGAAAGAAGGGAGGTGACCAGACAGACAGAAAGGTTTGGTCAGAAAGTGGAGCTACAGTGGAAAACAACCTGGGTTATTTGTCTGAAGAAATGTGTATATATAGAAATAGCTGTAGATGGATTATTTGCAATTAGAAAACACGAGTGACAGCATGAGTTACTACAACACTAGTATTCTCCAGACTGAGAAAGTGATGGTTATATAAGCTCTACTCCTCAGTTTTTCCAAAATGACCCTATTACTACTGAAGTAAGCTAAGTATGCCACGGACTGACCCAGCTATGGGCAACCCCCATGTTTCTATTCACCACTGCATAGTTGACCCAATATCTGCTGTCCCCCAGAAACAATGCTCTCATTTCATTAGGAAACACAGCAGCAATGAGTTGCTTGCTGCGGCTGCTAGGCAAGCAGAGGGCCTTACTATAGATTCATTATACA
Source organism: Holocentrus rufus (assembly GCA_900302615.1). Classification (NCBI taxonomy): domain Eukaryota; kingdom Metazoa; phylum Chordata; class Actinopteri; order Holocentriformes; family Holocentridae; genus Holocentrus; species Holocentrus rufus. The sequence goes on along the minus strand of OMLF01013736.1, from coordinate 20,155 downwards.
GACTGTACAACCAAACAATAAACTACTTTATTATTGGCTTTTGCTTTCTTTACGTTACAGCATTTACTGACCACGGGCATGTGTATAATCTTTACTTTGCCTCTGTCCATGCTTTATAACAAGGGACTAATATAAATCAGTAGGGGTTACTGATATCTGCATCACCCTAGTTAAATTATAACCATGCACTGACTTAAGAAATCGAAACATAAACATACAAGATGTGTTTTTTATAATCTAACTTCAGTGTATCGTTATTTGACGGTAATCTACCCAGCTGGCTTACCTATAACGTTATTACCCAGCTAGCGTTTTGGTTAGCAGGTCTATATTCCATTATCTGAATAAGTGACCAATAGTACAAGTATGCGAGCTAAAATTGTCTTAATGAGTCAAATTAAACGAGAAAGGTGGGGTACTGGTAGTGTGAGTAAGGTGCAGCAGAAACACAAGCTAGCCGTTGTGATTAAACATTAGCTAGATAACGTTAGCTTTTGGTTAGCATTAGCACAACCTGTTGCGCCTCAAATTCCAAGACGTGACCCTCTAAATATGCTAACTACAATGAACACATGTACTGATACAAACATACCACATACATTACCTTATATTCCCAGCTCTTCAATCGTTTTTAGAGCGGAAAGGTGGCATTTTAGTGTGTTTTTCGATCTGGCCAGGAGCCTTGTTATCGCTGCCCAGAGAACCAGCAGGCTAAACAGGATGTGGCCTCACAGTTTTCGCTCAGGATGTTTCAGCTCTCAACGCAGAGGGGCGGTGTCTCGGTTTAACTACCTGTTTACTCACCGAGAGCAAATTATAGGTTTCCTGAAATTAACTTTATCCTCTAGACTATGTTCCAAGTGCTGACAGCATAACAGATAGACACAATATATTTCAAACATTTTGTCTTCCAGACAAGTTCATCAAGATCTATCCGAATGAAAGGATTAAAGAGTTCATCAGAAAAATGCCGGTCAGACATCACTGTAATTATCAGACAAGTATGAAGACTAATGTACCACATTAACGTTACTTGGTAATAATATGGTCGAAATATTATGGCACACTGTTTTCATACATATATGATAATATTTGTAATATAACTTGATAGGTTTCTATTTAACTGTTTAGTTAATTGTTCAGAACAATAAAGTACTCTACGCTGCCTTTAAATAAAGTATATTCTATCTATCTAGCAATCAATCAATCTATCTATCACAATTAATCAAAGTAGATTTTCAGACATAATTTAAGTCTGATCTTAAAAGAGAGCTCTGCCCAGCTTTCAGTTACACATTAAAAGGAATGTAATACTCTAGACCATGGAGGAAAAAAACAAAGGTTTCTGTTTTCCTGCAGCTTTCCAAGTCAAGGAATAAGAGTCAAGGAAGGAAGAGCTCCTCAGTGCTGCTGTTTCTAAGTCTATTTGTTCAAACTCTGATGTTGGTATACAGTAAATGCAGTGTATGTTGCATTGGTAGCCTATAATTCATGTCTTTATTTGCCAGGTGAGTGGTTATCACTTTGACATTTTCGAAAGTCTGTACGTTCTTCAACTGCTGAATGTTTGATAAGCACACTTTTCAGGTGCACTCATCTGTCTGTTTGTATTTATGTTTTTGGGAAGGAGTTTGTAAGTTATAATGGTGCTGCCCCTAATCTGTCGGGCTGCACCCGATTTTGCATGCAGGTCAAGCAATATGTTTTATGTGCTTCGTATGGGGAAAAAAAATGAAAATCACATATCATATAATAAAATGAATAATCTCAATTTCCTCTCTTTGTGTCTTTCAGGGAGATGTCCAAATTCACATGATATACAAATCTGCTGGGCAAGAGGGACTTGATGATCTCCTTAATGGTAAGATGATGTTTGAAGACCAGAGAAAGAATTTAATGCACAATGAACATAAATAAAAAAGTGAGATTAATATTTGATTTTGAATTTAACTGAGTTACACATTTCTCCGTGGCTGTAATAAAAAAAACATACTGTGAGCAAAATGAGAAACCTGTGTACGTGTGGTTTAAGTCAAATCAAGTTTATTTCTATAGCCTGTTCTCACAAGTATGTCTTTTAAGGACTTTGCAGAGAGCGAGCCTACCCAGACGCAACTAATCAGTAATAGAATAAAATGATGCAGTACATTATTAGACAAAATAATACACATGGAAGCAAAATGCAAGCATGTTTAAAAGACAGGCCAGCCAATTCTGTCTTGCTGAACTAGTTTAATTGGCCAGGTTATGTGAAGTTTTATAATTTTTCATGTTTCCTAGGTGATCTACCAGAGCCACCATTCCCCAGCCCCCCCTTTCCCGGGTCAAAAGTCATTCACAGGAGAAAAAAGAGACAGGTATGCACTACAGGCTGAAGGACTCAGCTCTGGATGCTGTTTGTTCAAAGTTAATTATGTTGTTTACCGCCTGTATGCTTTATGTTAATTCAAGCTAAAAAGAGTGCACTTCTCCCTATCTCTCCCTCTCTTTCCTCCCACACAGCCGCTTCCCATATTCCCTCTCTCTTTCTCTTCCCGTCTTTTTCATGAAATATTTACCATATGAGTCGGGGCTGCTTGCCTCCTCTCAGACACAGTCAGATGACAGCGTTCTGCAGCTGTCAGTCTCCCAGACCTGAGAGCTGTGCTAATCTGGTTTATTGGAATTTGGAGAAGACACAAACCTGATTTAGCTTTGCAAAGTTCATCCTTATTTGATTTTGCCTTTTCTCATCACAGTGATGTATTAGACCAGGGTTGATCCCTCTGTATACTGTTTACTATTCTGAAATTTTCGAAGATTCTGAAAAGCCTGTGTTGGGAAAAGGGAGTGTGTGTGTGTGTGCTTGTCTGTCTGTATGTCTCTTTATATGTTTGAAATGACAGGCTGTGTTGTTTCCTCGCAGGTTCGACGTCCATCACGTAGTGTTGAAGATGAGACCAAATACATTGAGCTGATGGTGATTAATGACCATTTAATGGTGAGCATTTTTAACCAGATCGTGCTATGAGAGCTTCCCTCATATAAATGACTGTACACTTATTGCTAACCCTCTTATTAATAATCCACTGTGTATATTGCTGTGATGTCAGAAATATGTGAGAATTTTGTCAGAAATAATTCAAGCAGCAGGAGAAAAAGGCTGATTTTCTAGACTGATGTTCAGTGCAAACAGCATGCGATATGAGACATGTAATGGTGCTCATTAGACTTCATTTGCATTTAGAAAACTATTTCATTGAATGGGACAGAAGAGAGACTGATGTGGTCCCTGATTGAAAGCATAAATATTTAAACTGAGAAATAATGAGTCCTGAATAAATAAAATGCTATGAAAATGGGAAAACTGTAAAACAAGCTCTGAATAACAAGTTCAAGTTTTTCCAAAGGAGAATGTTGCAAAACATTTAATGGTTCAATCAATTTGGAGTCAAATTTGATGTCAACATTCGTGTTGCCTACAGCATGAAACCAGTTAGTTTTGGTGACCCTATAAGCTTTCCTCTAGTGCCACCAGCAGGAAACTCCTCCTCAGCAGGACGTCTGAGCTGAATAACACGCCTGTTTCCATACATAGTGTCTGACATGTACTCAACATGCTGTATACATGCAGAAGACTGCTGACATTATAGAAATCCCAGTAGCTAATTTCATACCTTTCTGCGTCCAGTAATCTGTTTCACTCTAGGCGGCATGTTGCTGTTGTGTTCAGTAATTGGTTTGTTTTACTTCAGCTTAATGGAAAAACTCCTTATATCTAGTCCCTGTTTCTGCTCACCCAAAGCATGAAAATTGGCATAATGCCTGTTAGTTCAATTTCACTGATGTTTGAGAAGACTTTGCCTACTAAACTGCTGTAAAATTCATCATCTTGAAAAGGCTTAATGATACAGAGGTTCTGTAGAGTTCCCAGACAGCATAAAAGTCCGTATCTATGTCCAAGTGCTCCACCAGGCTGCATACTACCATAACTATTCTTTAAACTAGGATTTATTCATAGAGGGAAATTTATTCAAAGTGAAAAATGAACTTTTCGCCCTCTGGTCGGGGTGCAGGGTCTGGCAGGTTGCAGTGCACTTGGATTGAGGGTTAAATATCTTGTGGTGTGGAGGTATTAAATAATATTGAATAATGTTATAGGAGCCTCGCAATTCCGTTGTGCAGACTTTCTCATTTTTTAAATGTTGTGCTCATGCATACTTGGAGTGGTGCAGCCACACTGGGGATCAAATTTAGTTCTTGGTCAACTCACTCACAACTAGGCCATCCTGCTGCCCCCAAATCTGCTTGACTAAGAAGCAGCCCTATTTTTTTCCCCCCCTAGCAGTATGGATGAACAGTGTTCTCAGCAAAATGTATTCATTACAGTCCAGGAAACAAGATGCTCCTACAGTCTGTCATCAAACCAACAATCATGAGAAAACCAGATTTGTCCGGAAATTGTCTTTGTGTTAAAGTTAAACATGAAAATGTATTTTATACATTCTAGAATTTTAAATAGTTGAAAATTCCATTATTCTACAGTAGTTAATGGCTCTTACTTTTGTCTCTATCTCCCCTCTCTCTCTCTTTCTCTCTCTCTCTCCAGTATAAGAAGCATCGGCTTTCCGTTGGGCAGACGAATAACTACGCTAAGTCAGTGGTCAATATGGCTGACATGGTAAGAAATGTATTGATCCTCTTCTTGGAAAGCTTACCACAAGCACTCCCAGGTATTGGCCTTGCGCATGCATCACGCTGATTTCTCGTTTAACCAGTCTCGCTCTCTCCACTTAAAACCTGTGCTGACCTATAATACGCCGTGAGCAGCCATTAACTGGCCAGTGATGAGTTTTCAGGGCCCGGAGAAACGAAACAGCAGTGAAATTCCGACAGGGCCACGGCAGATTTTTCAATCTTTCATCATCTGAAGCCTCCCCTGTCGGCTGTGCTGCTGAAATCTGATCTGCAACAGGGTCACTTCTGTAAGCCGATAGACTGGTGAAAGAGGAAAAGGGTCATGCCTGTTTTCGTGCCCTTGAAAATGAGTGATCATATGAACCGGCTGCTATTTGGAAGTACTCATTGATCCCAATGCAGGAGTAACTCTGCCTCTTTCTCTAGTCTGGGTCATGCTGCCAAGGCTATATTTGCAATGACACAGGGTATGGTTAGTGTTATTGCCATGGCCCGGAAAGAAACTAGTGAATACAAATAAATTGATACTTCACAGCTTAGACAAATATCATATCCTCAGATATTATGGCGAGTAAAAATTGCCGTCTTCCTACTCTGTCTGCTCATCTTTTGTCTTGAGACTGTTGACATTCAGCTGAAACAAACACTTTGCTGTTGCCCTTTTCTCTTGTGTTTGTCTGGCCTGGAACCGTAATAGATTTCCATCTTATCAAAACAAACATTATCATTCGCCGTCCGGTTTGTCCCCGCGGTGCCCTTCAGGAGACTTAGCCTTGTTGACTCTGTCTAGCCCTCTGTAATGTGCCGCTGTCTGATGGTGCTTACAGACCCTTAGATTGTTATAATGGACAGCAGGAGATGGTGGAGAATATGAAACATACCAGACAGTTTTAACATCACTCAGGCGGTTTTATCCAGTATTTTTGCTCTTTCAGTAACATAAAGACATTGAACTTGAAGCTCTGTCTTCAAGTAAACGCATTAAGTAGCTCTCATATATGACTGATACTGAAAAAAATGTGTTCCTCCAGATTTTCAAAGAACAGCTGAACACTCGCATTGTGCTAGTTGCCATGGAAACGTGGGCAGCCGACAACAGGTTCAACATTGACGATGACCCCATGGTGACCCTGAGGGAGTTCATGAAGTATCGGAGAGATTTCATCAAGGAGAAATGCGACTCAGTTCACCTCTTCTCGTAAGTCTTCTCGTGCTCATAAAAGATTTTCATGTGCGTTATGTACTTGTTATCTTTTTTATTGAAAATAAGACTTCCTCTTCTTAATCAGAGGGAACCGTTTCCATAGCAGCTGGGGAGGAGCTTCCTATATGGGGGGAGTTTGTTCACTCACTAAAGGAGGGGGAGTCAATGAGGTAAGCCCATTACCACAAATTAAAGGACTATACCAATGTTTTTGCCATTTACTACAATTCTGACATACCTTATTTTACTTTACTATTTTGCAAAGCGTGGTGTACTTTTTTAGATGTTGTTCAGGCAGACATTAATTTTTATTCATTTTACTGAGGTACAAAAATCCATGTACAGAGACTTGAAAGTTGCTTGAGAGAGGTAATCCATCACAATGACTGTCCGACCTGGGTTTATTTATGCCAGTGCTGCTTTATCCTGCATGGTAATTCAGTTTATTGCCTGCACTGAATTTAAAAGTCGAACGTCTTATGCAACATTCATGTGGTGGAAGGAAGCTCCGATATCCAAGACTTCAGAGTCAGCTGCAACACAGCATTGCATTCACAAACTGTTTGGTCAGAACCAAAAAGCAGAAGACAAACAATAGATTTGGCTTCTTCTTAATTAAAAATAAATTATATCAGTTAGTCTATCCAACTACCAGTCATTGATTTTTCCAGTTTATTGATAACATGTGAAGGCACCATTCTGAGTGTAGAGAAAGTGCTCTGTACATCTCCAGCAGAAACTCCCCAAAGAAAATATTATTTTGCAAGTTAAATTTAAACATCCATGAGTTTTGAATCTGTGCACAAATGTTAGCTGGAGCAACAGTGGATTTTAAGGTAAATTTAGCACCTAAATACTAAAATAGTAAAAAAAAAAAAAAAAAAAAAAAAATAAAAAATAGAGAGA
>OMLF01013736.1:0-12779 GCA_900302615.1 Holocentrus rufus | reverse complement strand
CTCCACTCAATGTATTGTACTTGTCATCTTGAATTGAAAGGCAAGATGCTTTTTATAAACCGCTTTAGGCATTTTGTCTTATTTCTTCTGTGTTTGTTACTTTGTCTGTGCAAATAAAATAATAATCAAACCAAGATAATCTTATGGTTTTCTGTTTATTCTCGGTCTCTGTCACAAACTTCCTCTCTCTCTCTCTCAGTATGGGAAAACAGATGAGATGGCCATAACTCTTGCTCAGTCTCTTGGACAGAATATCGGCATCTTCTCCGACAAAAAGAGGATCCTCAACGGTACAGTTAAATCTTGATGGATCCATTAAGCCTGACTCTCATACACACATTCACACTTGTGCCTCCGGTGCTCCTTACGGAAACTTTTGTGTTTTCCTCCAGGCGAGTGCAGGTGCGCTGATCGTTGGACGGGCTGCATCATGGATGATGTTGGGTAAGTTCCTTTTAAAAATACATTAAACAAAGCAAATTATAGCTCATCCTTTGAGCCATCTCCCCCAGGCATCCCTCTTTGTACTGTTCTCCAAATCAGTGCTTATCAAAACAATCTCATAATTAGACTTATTTGAGAATGCAGACTAGTAGTACAAATATTTTCAGGGTTTGTCAGCATCTGTTCTTCTCATGTATAATGCTGCACTTTTAACTTCATATTTAAGGGCCAGCCATGAAACACTGATTGTACTTTTGTCCACTTTAGCTATTATTTGTCTTATTAATTTAAAATAAAATACTAAATTATTGTCACTATATTAAGTCTGACATAAAGGTGGTTAAACTTTAACTGTTTAATCCTCAATCCTTAACAGTTTAATCCTAAATTCCAGTGTAAACAAAGGGATGACACAGCCATCTCAAAACTTTGGATTTAGGACAATTTTTTGTGTTTATACATTGGAAATTGGAAATACTAACAGATTTTATTTTTTTAGTTTTGTATTTATTTTATTTTATTTATTTTGTATTTAGAGATGGGTATCCCAAATCTTTAGTTGCAATGGCTTTTATGACTTTAGAAAAAAAAGATTTTCCATGTTTAAGTCACACCATTCATCTATTTATGTGAATATGCTTCTGGTAACAAAAATGCAGCATTTTCAGTGTTATTGTAGTTTGGTAACTCACCACTAGATGTCAGCTAAGTTTTCTTTTCCACATGATATCGGCTTGTTTACATAACTTCACTGGGCTTCTCTCAGCAGTAACGTCTTATGTAAGCTATTGCAATTTGCTTAAGATTACACTATAGGCAGCGGTGAATCAGGCTCTGGTTATTTGGTGTGTTTTTAATTTCATGCAGAAATCATGGCAATGTTTGCGTTAAAATGTGTCTGTGTGTGTGTGTGCACATCTGTATAAAAGCTTGCTTGTTGTGCCACTGTGAGCATAGGGATGTGTGTGCGGTTTGGTGCGTAGTGTCACGTGTGTGTCTACGAGGTTCTGTGAGGGTGTGTGTGTGTGTGTGTGTGTTTACCCCTCTTCTTAAATACCTCTTGCGTTTCCCCTCAATCCCAAATGGGACAGCAGGTGAGCAGAAGCTTGGCTAGAACGCTGCTTGTGCGGCTTGAACCAGCTGGCTGCCTCGGAAGGGTTGTCAGTCATCACAACCTTTCTCATTTCATCCAACAGCATTACAGCCTCTGTGGCTCAATGTCCTGCCCTAGCTTCTCTTTTTTTATGAACAAATACAGTCTGGTGTCCCTTTTGATACACACTGGCTGTATTTTTCATAATCACTTTGTATACTTTCACACGTACTTTAAGTATGTTCTTTACTTTTGGGCTGATGTCACCTGCTGATCGACTTGAACCGAGAAAACCGTACTGGTTTGATTTTTGTGATTATTAATGAAAGAGAGTCCTTCTCTCTCTCTCCTGCCTTCTGAAAGTTAGGTCCTGTCATCACGTCTTCCTCCATCTCTAACCGATTGATACAGTCTGCAATGTCATTCTCATCCTGGGCAAATATTTGTCTACTTCATTTTCTCGTAACAGCAGTACACTTCCCTAACACACCCCGTCCAGATCCTGTTCTAATTTGGGTTGCCATGGCGCCCCTGCCATGAGGTCATGTAGTTACATGACAGAGGACAGATGACCGTCTGTGCCAGGGCTGGGTGATACAGACAAAATCACATAATCATTGACCAAATATCTCACTATCGATATTGTGACGATATTACAGAGATGACTATTGGTGCTTTCAGAAGATATTTACACGCAAGATTTGTGATAAACAGTCAGTAATGTGGATATGATGACCAAGCACATAGAGGCAAACACCAAAAGAGCTAGAACAGTCTCATAAGTTCATAATTGCATCTCTGCAATATTCAAAATCCCAGACAGTATCTAGTCTTGTATCATGATATCGATATAATATTGATAGATCACCCAGTCCTGCTTTACACCCTCATGACCCTGTCCCCTGTGAATGGCCCTGACCCAGATTTCCTCTCTCTAAAATAAAGTAATGGTATTTCAGACACTTGTATTCAATGAGCAAACCTCTGTCATGCCCATTGATGGACTTTTCTTTTCCTCTCAGCACCTGCATGCCTGATCAACTTAACCTGACTAATCTACTTTCAGATGTTTTTTTCTCACAGGGTTCAGCTGCTTCTCACTGTGTGTATGGGTGTGTGTGCGTGTGTGTGTGTCTGTCTGTCTGTACTGTATGTATGCATGTGTCTATGGGTGTCTATATGTATATATTTGTATATGTTTCCACATATGCGTGCATGTGTGTATGTTGGTTTATTATCACGGGCATCTCACATCTTGAACACACCTAATATGAACTTGGCAGATGACACAGTCTGCACCGAGGAGACGCACAGTTTGTTGTTTTGACATGCATGAAGATCAAGTTAGGATTTCAGACGTGGATTTTCTGGTTTTATTGTATTTTATTTGATTCTTATTGTTATGTTCTCATGGGAGATTGGACGTTGCCATGACTAAACCAGGACAAAATATGTATTACAAAGGGTTAATGGCTAATAATAGAAAACTCAGTGTTTGTCTGATCTTAGGAATTTGAAAGGTTTGAAATATAAAAATACTTCACACTACACAGCGTAATAAATCCTGCACGTTGCATGATGTTCACCCTTTGGAATACATAATTTGTTCAAAATGGTCTTTTGTACTCTGACATGACAGCTCTGTCATTGCTGGAGATTAACATAAGTGCACATGGTTGAAGCTCAAGATTGTATTCTGGTGACTAGTGAACCGTCAAACACATTTCACCTTTTTTATTCACTCCCTCTCCTTATTATTCATTAAACGGGAGTGAACGCTACAAGATTTTGAGAAGATTAAGCCATGCTACAAATTTAGAAAGTGGGGTGCCAATCTCACATTATAGAATATTGTTCAACCCAGTTAGTGTACTCGATTGATCATTACATCATTATTGATTCTTTATACACCCGTCATCTCTGCAACACAGTAGGCTGCCACACTCAGTTACATTATATAGGCTAATCAAAACAGCCTCTCACAGCCCGTCGCTCACTCCGGCAGAGCTCTCAGTGAGCCTGCCTGTTATTGCATTATCTCTTGTGCCAGCTCTGATGAGCCACACGAACAGAGCCACTCCAGTCTGACTTATATTTGCCATATAATCAGCATTACGGCCGAAGATAATCATGCATAAATTGCTGCTGTGATTGCTGGACAGGGGCAAAACTGTCATGAGAAGCATCAGGATGAGCACAAGAAATTTGATTGAAAGAGGACTTAAAGTGCTTCAAAACTCTGTGGGCTTTGGATGTTGAGTGGCTTCCATGTAAATGTGTCATCAAGCAACTATTTTGAAGCAATAGCATCGGGACCTTGAGTTCAGAGCTAGCTTTGTATTGTGTGTCTTTTTAATCCCTGATCTGTCCAACACTGATGTGATGGTTTTTAGAGATACAGTATCAACTGATAATGCAATAACTGTTCAAATGTGTATCATCCACAATATTCAGATTCATTCCCAGGGTGAAAAATTAGACTCCATCCACATCCTACACATTTCTCCATACATACCTCACAATCTTAGCTATATACTGTACATCTGCCCTGGTCAAATAGTAAGGAGCTCTTCTGAACTGTGAGTATGGTAAATCAGTGGTAAAACTTGAAATATTTTTGGTATGTCATCCATAACGCCAAGGAGAAATGTACGTGCATTATATATGCTGCACCTGCCATGTTTTTGTCTGTAGTACTGATTGTAACTGTCACCAGGTAAAAAGAAATGTTAATTAAGGGTGAGAGCATAAAAAAGTGAATTTGTGTGTGTGACTAATTGGAAAAACGATGGGCTATAATGTCATGCTTAAAAAGGTATTATTTTTTTTTCAATATTAGATGCTAAGTTTTTGGTGAGCAAGCCCTCTCTCTCTCCCAGTAGTACATGCACTGAAGTGACGGTGTTGTTACCAGGGTAACGGCATAACGTGGTGGTTGTGTTTAACAGATTCTACCTGCCCAAGAGGTTCTCCGACTGCAACGTGGAGGAGTACCACAACTTCCTCAACAGTGGCGGAGGAGCCTGTCTGTTCAACAAACCCCTGAAGGTACATATGGACACACACACACACACACACACACACACACGCCTGATCTGACTACACATTATATGCGTATACTGGTCTTGTAGCCTTTTTAATATACATGTTAAATGGATAGTTTGAAATTATCAACTTACAAAAAACATATTAAACCACAATAAACATATCATAAACATTTGTCATATCCACAGTGTGAGGTGCAAACACAATTACGTCAACCTTATGACAACTTTATGTCAAAAATTCCAAACTTTTCTTTTAATTATAATATTCTTTCCTTTTTTCTGCAGCTGTTGGACCCTCCAGAATGCGGAAACGGCTTTGTAGAGCCGGGGGAGGAGTGTGACTGTGGGAGCCCAACGGTGAGTAGATTAGACTGTAATGATTGAATTAGAGAGATGTAATCTAAAGGGTTAACTCAGGGTTCATCCAAGGTCAAGTGACAGGCCAATTACCCGCCAACAAAACCACCTGCTGTGTCAGACTTGTGCAACCATCCATCGTCTCATTGTGATTACAGATATTAAGGAGCTGTAGTGCAGTTTTCATGTTTATTATGCGATTAAAAAGAGGTTGGACATCTGAAGAAATTTATTGTAGTCATTGCAAACAGATGTATCAACTTCAGCAATTTCTCAAAACAAAGGAGACAACTGTGACGAGTCTGTTTGTTTTCTAGGAGTGTGCAAAAGAAGGAGAGAACTGCTGCAAGAAGTGCACCCTGACCCAGGGCTCCAAGTGCAGCAACGGACTCTGCTGCAACAACTGCCAGGTACGGACGCTCACACCTTTCCATCCCGTGACCACAAGCACTAAACACAAACGCTCACAGTCTGTTTGATATGTATCGTGTGTCGGCCTAGATGGAGTTCATGGGAGTCGTGTGCAGAGAGGCAGTAAACGACTGTGACATCCCAGAAAACTGCACGGGCAACTCCAGCCAGGTGAGCATGAAACCCTGTCACACAGTTCAGCCCTCTTCACACGACACTTAGACCTGGACTAGGACTTCTGTTAGCCCTGGGCCGACAGTTGTTTCACATTTAGAAACTTAAAATGTGGGACATCGTCTCCTTCCAGATTGCATTATCAGGGTTAAGGTCTGCAGCGAGAATTGGGGTTAGAACAAAATGGAATGATTATTATCCAATCAAAACTGTGCTACAACTGAAGACATTAATAAAATGTGATTTTACAGTGTTTGTGTTAAATAAGTACAAGTGGTAATCAAGGCCCTGGGCTACAATAATTAGAGGGCTGAGGTTGGCCAAGGGCTAAGAAATGCAAGTGTGAAAAGTTTTTTTTTGTTTTTTTTTGCAACCTGCTGCACTTAACAAGAACATTTATCATAATCTCACAGTATCTGTATGGAACATATACATAAAAGCATCTCTGAATGTCTCCCCTATTATACACAATTTTTTTGTAGTGTCCACCAAATGTACACAAGATGGATGGCTACACTTGTGAAAAAGATCAGGTAAGATGCTTAACAAGTGTTAATAGGTCTTTACTGTATTTTAGATTTTAAAGAAAGCGTTCAGTTCTGCATAAATGAGTGTGTTTGAAACTGTTGTGTGAGTCACTTTACATCTTCTGCAGGGCCGTTGCTTCAATGGAAGATGCAAAACCAAAGACAGACAGTGCAAGTACATTTGGGGAGAGAGTAAGTGTAATTCATTTTGGGTACACGTAACTCTAATTAAATTAAAATTAATAGAATTAAATGCAGTTGGTAGGCAATGTTAGTGCTGCAGGTCTTCATGTTTTGATGTGCCATGTTTCCCTCAGAGGCGACAGCGGCTGACAAGTTCTGTTACGAGAAGCTCAACATTGAGGGAACAGAGAAGGGCAACTGTGGGAAGGACAAAGACACCTGGATCCAGTGTAACAAACAGTACGCCTGTCCTCTGCTTCACTACAACCTGTGCAATTCTTTTATCATCTTATTTTGTCTTATTTTGTGATTATCGATTTTTCTCCCCTAATAAACTTTGGCTCTTTTGTGTTTCAGAGACGTGCATTGTGGGTACCTGCTCTGCTCCAACATCTCACCCGCCCCGCGACTGGGAGAGCTACAGGGAGGGCTGACCTCTTTCTCTGTAGCCCAGCACAGTGCGTCTCTGGACTGCAGGTACGTGTACACCCTCCCACAATCTGATCCCACCCTAAAATGCTTATAGAGCTATCGATGATGCACCGTGCATCCCTGGGGCAATTTTGTTGTTTTGTTTTGCTAAAGGAGAGCCTTTTTTATCGACCGGAAAACCTCTCGCTTTGCAGCTGCAATTGGTTTCTCCGCCTACGTCTATAACCCACAGCTGAATGGAACAAGCTCCCACCTGCTCTCTGGGGGTTGTTGAAAGTCACTTTGACGGATGCAAGTAATCATAAACTGCAGTAGCAGTAGATGGGGCAGACTGATGGAAAATGGGTACACCAAAAAAAGTCAATTGCAACATTATAAATATAACTCCTGGAACCATCTGATAGGAATATTAGATAATGATTTATTTTACTTTTATTTTTCTTCCTGCAAAACAATATATCTTTAATGAGCAATAAGTATAAATAAATAAAAAAAATAACTAATAATGCCTTCACAGATTTTTAAACACGAAGCTCCTCCATCCATCACATCAAATATAACTGTTGTTCTCCCGAAGTAACATCCTGTTGGTTTACACTTTTAATGACCAAAATAAAACCAAAGTGCTGTGTCAGTGACTCGACTGTGTTTTTGGCGGCAGCGGAGGTCACGTGCTGATCGATGGAGACAGCGACTTGGGCTACGTGGAGGACGGGACGGCGTGCGGGACAGACCGGATCTGCTTCAATCACAAGTGTCTCCCCATCCAGCAGTTCAACTTCAGCACCTGTCCCGGGACCACCGACAAGACCATCTGCTCTGGACACGGGGTACACAGATACGGAGCACACAAACCTGATCAAATGGAGATGTTCCTGTTATGGGACAGTAAAACGTGCAATTCTGTTTTCTTTGCTTGTTGTAGGTGTGCAGTAATGAGCTGAAGTGTGTGTGTCACCTGGGCTGGGCGGGAGAGGACTGTAACTCCACGTCTCCTCTCAGCTATCTTGTGGTGGGACCCACTGCCTCAGTTTCAGGTTGGACTGTTACTGCTACCCCGTACCTCTGCTCTATCCACGCCTCTCTCATTCATCTCCCATCCATTTTCTGCTCTTCTTTGCTTTTCTGTTCATTTATTTTTTTCTCTCCCAATATATATCTGTACCTTATTTTTATCGGTTTTCCCTGCTTCTTATGCTTTTACAAATAAACTTTTTCTCCCTCTCCCCTCCACCAATCCCATTCACAACAAAAAAAAATCTCAATTAATATGTTGAATTACATAGAATACACCAAATTTTTGTTTCCTTTATTGATTGTTCATTGCATCTGTCTTTTGCCTTTGAGTTGGACTCATCTCTGCTCATTAAAATCAGCTGCATTTTGTATTCACTGAACCATGCATGTCGTTCTTTTCGTTTGTCATTATTTTCACACTCATTCTTTGTTGACAGGCTCATGTCTTTGACGGAGTGACTTGAGGTCAGATTTTAGTTCCTCTTCATTGTATTTGTCATGTCTTTGATGTCATTTCCTGCTCCTTTCCCTCTTCTCACCCCAGTTTCAGCTCACCTCTTTTGGTTAATTTTGATCAGTGTTGAATTAAAGGATGAACAGTTATCAATGACTGTGTTGTCATCAGTGGGAACCTACTGCACATGTAAGTTCCCTGCCAGAATAATGCTGAAGCCCAAACAGCTAGTCTTTTGGTTGTTCTTGGTTTGCTCCCCTTTGTTCTCCTTTCAGATTTTTCCTCCTTCAAGTTCTGTGTGTTTTTTTGTGTTTTGCTGCAGTGCTGTGTGCCTTGTATGTCCCTTTGTATGTCCAAATTACTCTGGAGGCAACAAAAACACATGCAATTAATATACGTTTGCCTTCCTTCCCCGCTCTTCTCTCTTCCTCTCTCTTCCTCTGCCTCAGGTATCACCAGCACCAACATTATCATTGGGGCTATAGCAGGCTCCATCCTGTTTCTTGCCCTCATACTGGCCATTGCAGCCTGGCACTACAAGTGAGTGTCTCCGAGGCCTGAATGTGTCACGTTCAACATTACAGAACACATTTAACAAGTCAAATGAATGACGGATTCATGCTCTTCCTCCTCTTCACAGGAGCTACAGGCAGAGACGATATGTCGAATCCGAGGTTCAACGAAGATTCTGCCGGTTTGCTGACTTCAATGCTGTTTTTCCACACTTTATATTTTAGTTGATTTGATTTATTACTTCATGTAGCACAATGTTTGAAAAGAAAATGACCATGACTAAAGGAAAAATCCATCCTAAAGCACTTTAATACTGTTAAAAACGATTATTCGGTGATGGAGCTTGCATTTCTAAGGCCATTTTGTTGTGTGGTGTATTTTAAAACATGACCTGTCAAAATATTTCCAGTGCAGCTACAATGGAATTTGATAGGAAAAAAGCTTGACGATTCAAAACAAAAGTGGTAATCAGCAGGTTTTGACAGCAGCCGCTCAGAATCAAAGTGAAAAGGCGTCTTTGTGAACTCACTATTTAGCACAACAGTTCAACAATCAGCCATGATAGAAAAAACAGAGATATCAGTTTCTCCACTGACAGTAGACTCAGTAGATCATAATGCAATGCAGCCACAAGCCATGTTGCATTTTGTGTGTGCAGCTCGCACTTTTTCTCAACTGGAAAAACTCTCGCCTCACTGTTGCTTTTGCTTTGCCCACCTACACATAACAGCTGTGGGCTGAAAGCAGCTCTGAGGCTTGTCAGAAGTAACCCTGCAAGAAATCTCCAGCTTAACAAGTCATTTTAGTCTCATATTCAGTGTTAAAATCATGTTTCTCATAAAACCAGTGGAAAAGAAATCTGCCAGTGGGATGAGATAATCCCACTTGTTTCCAATGCTGATCAACTTGTTTCCAGAATTTTCTTGACTCGAGTGTTATTGTCTTGATACTAGTGGGCTGATTTGCCTTGTTCTGCTGTATTTCAACATATTTAGACCGAAAATACCGAAACCAGTGACACTGCACTGGAAACAAGTGGGATTGCCTCATCCCACCACCATATTGTTACACTTGGATTAAGAAAAGCAAGATATTAACAATAAATACAAGACTAAATGGCTTTTAAAGACAGATTTTTTGGGGGAAATGGATTAGAAGTGGATGATGCAGGTTGAGAGATAGTAGGTAGATACACTAAAAATGATGGTAGACTGGTAGATGGTAGGTAGACTAAAAGTTACAACCCTCATTTTTTTGAACACCATAAATCTCTGTAATCTTACCCAAAGGTGGAGTTTTCCCTTCTGTGATTTTCCAGTCCTTTCTAAGCGTGTTCTTCTCCTGTATCTCCAGCCAAATGCCCCCAGGTGACTATGTGACAAAGCCTGGGGACGCGGACTCCTTCTATAGTGACATGCCCCCTGGTGTCAGCACCAACTCAGGCTGCAGCTCCAAGAAGAGGTCAGCCTGCCTGTCACACCTGCAGATTTACACCCTGTCCTTCACTCCCTCCATCCCATCCATATCTCAGAACATCTCACTGCTCGGCTTCAGGTGTGCCATCTCATCCTCATCTGTTCATCTTCTGTTGGGTGTGTGTGTGCTTCAGCAGTGGTTGTGGTTTTTGGTGATTTATCAAGTCTCTTTCACAGATGACGCCAGCGTGTATTTGTGTGCTTGTGTTGTGTGCATATCATGCTTTGTTGATGTCATGGGTCTCTTTGAGTTTCTTACTGTGTATGTGAACATTTCTGTGTCTCTGAAAAATGTTCTCTGGTCATTGCTCCATTTGTCATGCCATCATCCAGTTGTCACCGTATCATTTCACTGCTCCTGCAACAAATGGAAACTACTGTTGCCATTTTGTTGTCATGGCATCTTCATCTGCTCCTCCCATGTACCTGACCCCTTCCCTTCATCTCAACATCTGCAATAGGAGCAGAACAGCCTCAAAGTCTGCTGGATAACGACATCCATGATCTATAACATCAATATGGAAGAAATTTTACTTATGATAACATGATTTTGTTGTTTATAGTTGGCCATGCCATATACAGTGTATATGTATGCGTACGTGTGTGTGTGTGTGGGGGTGTGTGCATGTGTAGATCTAATGGCCTATCCCACTCGTGGAGTGAAAGAATCCCAGATGCCAAACACATCTCTGACATCTGTGAAAACGGGCGACCAAGGAGCAACTCATGGCAAGGTAATCCACAAATTCATATTCATGCATGTTCGCCACCATAATAATTAACCTCCCTGATAACATGCAATGTAAATACATTTGTTTGTGTTAAAAGATTGTCTTTTTTTTTGTCTCTCTCAAGGAAATCTGAGCGGTAATCGTAAGAAACCGAAAGGAAAGAAGTTCCGCGCTCGCTCTAACTCCACAGAGTAAGTTCCCTGTAGTTGAGCTGGTCTTGCTGTGAGGTGCTGTAACGTTGTAGATGGGATATGCCGGTCGGAGGAAGCTCTGGTGTGAAATAGTCATGTCATGTTCTGTTGAAGGCAGGAAGTCAGCGAGTATGATTTAGAGTTGATGCACAGAGAGAGCTTCTTTTTTGGGGGATTATGAATCAGGTGCACAGAGGTGAGCCCGACTGATACTGTATGTTTGGGACCAATACTTATATCAATATTTGGGAGTAAAAACAAAATCTTATATTATGTTGGCTATTTTTTTTTTTATAAATAAGAACATCTGCAGCAATGAATTCTCAAATTTGGCAATTAAATAGATGCAGTAGAGAGAGGTACAGAGGGCTTAAAGAGTATCTAAACCCAAATCTCTGTGAAGCCTGACCTCTCATGGTGAAAAGTGGGGTGCTTGGTCTTTGGTGGCAGGTGATTCCACCATTAGAGGTCAGGCTTCACAGAGGGTTTTGGATTTAGCTGTTTAAGCAATATCACGAGAGGGAGTGCTGATATACTGTATATCAACACGGCTTTTATACAGAAGAGCAGCGCCATTTATCAAGAAATGGTAATAAGGGACAAAAGACTCTGATTTGTTAATTTAATCATTTATTCAGCTCCGCCTCCACCAATGCAAATAGTTTTTGGAAACATCTGGAAGCACATGACAACATCACATCTGTTAATGTAATTAACAGTTATTGCAGAACACTTGTAAAGCAGAGTGATATACAATAGTAAAACCAAGTGCTTTTATACTGTATATCAGCACTCATGGAATGCCTCCTGTCCAATCAAATCTCTCAACTGAAACGAACTGTTGTATATAATTTAATATTTTACAGTTGAACAATAAACTTATAAACTACTTAACTTAGTCCACACCAGCCTCCACAATGCCAATTTCTTGTGCTATACAGTGTATTGTAAACTATGGAGTCTGCTGGACAAATAATTTAATGATAAAACTATTTTTAAATGACCTCAAATGCTCTTTCTGCAGTATGTTCTGCATATCAGCCAACATTTACACTGAAATCTATAATGAGCCAATATCGGCCAGCTGTTATATCAGTCGGGCTCTAATACAGAATATGTTGCAGTTAGCCTCCTGGGCCAGGCCCGTCTCAAGACTGTGATCACATTGTCTTGCACTGTGATCAATTTCGTGAGACTCGGCCGGCTTGCGAGACTATCTGGCACCGCCAATGCAGAGAACGTCCACTTGACCTTTCTCTGAGCCTGTGAACAAACAATGTTAAGCTCTTGCATATGCCTGATGACTGTGAATATGAAAAGTGAATGAACACAACACAGTGTGCATTGGCTGCCTCCCAGCCCGGCGTGTTGGTTTGTTTGTTTGTGGGTTTTAAGGTCTTGGCATATGAAGTAGTCTGCAGTGACCTGTTCTCATTGCAAGCATGAGACTGACTGAGTGGCAAGAACCTAACTGCTTGGAATGATGTGACATGTAACCAATATGCAACTGAGCCTGTAGCACACAACACAGTTGTCGTGATTCTCATGGTGCTGTTTTCATCTGAAACCACACAGGTCTGTCCACCATCTTGTCATTTTCTCAATTGCATCTTGGTGTTTGTTCAGAATGTCTTTTGCTCTGCTCTGCTTTTCCTAAAATATTTCCTCTTCCTCTCTTCCTCCACTTGCTTAATTCTTGAAATTTTCTGTCCTTTTCATTTCTCCTCCTT
>OMLF01013735.1:0-10562 GCA_900302615.1 Holocentrus rufus | reverse complement strand
AAGAAAAAAAAAAAAAAAAAAAACCCATTGAAGATAACCTCCTGTGTAGAAACTGCTCAAAGCTTCGCCGTCTACTCATAAAACGCTGGAGTGATTGCGCACTATCCTCATTATGTGGAAACCCACAATGAATCTCACTTCCCAAAGACAGCCTTATGTTGTGGTCTGTTTTATTGCAAGACAAAACCCAAAATACTGTGTTTTCAACCTATTTTCACTATTGCATTTACCATAGAGCTGCCCTAGAGCTGAAATCATGTCTGTGGTCAGCCCTCCTTTGATATTTCATCACTGAGCTGTTAGTGTGATCTTCAGTACGTGCTTTTTGGTGGGTAGCCATTTTGGGGTTATTCCAGGCTGTTTTTTTCCCCTCCTTCCATGATTTCACCAACACTTTTTAATTATGAATTCTTATTAGTAAAACCTCACAGAGAACCATTACTTCCTTCCTCTGATGTATTATGACACCCTGTTTCTTCTCAGCAGTATGTTTGCACAGATATTTATGAGGGTCTCTGGTCTGTGGCCTTTATTGAATATAACAGATTGCATGCTACGGGTTTGTCGGGGGGAGATAATTCGGCCGTGCCACAAAGTTCTGTAAATTGCCTTAACTGTGCTATCTCATAACCTGAAGTCGATTACATTATTGAAGACAGGCTTGAGAAACAGCAGACTCTATCCATTTGTTCCCCAGAGCCGCACACGCTGCTTTACTGTAAAATGTGATACCTCTTCATTAATCCTGCCGATTGGAGCGCAGCCCAGTAGGATGTGCAGTTTTAGGGCTGACTACATGGCTTGTGTGTGTGTGTGTGTGTGTGTGTTTGTGTGTATTTCTGTGTGCATGTGTATGAGCATCGGTCTGTGCATGTACCTTTACACCATTTTGTGTGTCTGTGCATGCTAAGTGAGGCGTTGGCGCCTCGGGACCCAAACCCCTCCACCTCTGAATGCATATGTGTGTGTGTGTGTGTGTGTGTGTGTGCGTGAGGTGAGCGCCGAAGGAGAAGTCTTGCATCTATCTCGTCTGACAGCCCCCGACCTTCTTCTAATCCCAGTATTTCTCCCTATCTCACTCCCCATTACCTTACACATACATACACATACACATGGACAGCAGGCATGTGACCTGCCGCCGCTCCAAAGCAGGCCAACTCATTCATCTGTGGCCGAATTGACAGGGAACAGCGCTCAGGACTCCATCATCCACCACAAAGTCAGTTATCATTCTTTCAGCATTCTAACCATAAAGTTAGAAGTCCTTCAATCCCTTTTATATTGTTTTTTTATCTAGATTTGGCAAGTCATGTGGAATTTCATTTGGTTTCATTGGTTGGGAAAGGACACAGTTCATTCTTTTTGTTGAACACAGTGTCAGTGATGATTTCCCCTTTCTTCAACTGTGAATGTCAAGATCTCTTTAGCTTGGCTGTATACCATGTTCAGAAACGTATACTGAAAGTGGTATATGTCTGTGTAATGAATATATCAGCACAACATTGCACAGAACAGGATTTTTTTTACAGCAGCCATAACTCTTTTCCTGGTGGTTACTACCACAGATAGATGTTACTCCTGTTCTATCTGCGGATCTCGGACTCCAAACCTTTGTCTCCGCTCAGCATCTGATTTACTGCACGTTATCCTCCGCTTCCCCTATCTCTCGGCACAATCTGGTTTCACTTGGGCTCCCAGCTCTATTTAAGAGCACTTTGTCAACACAATGAGAGGAGGAGATATTCCTCCCATCTGAAGCGTCCAAAATTATGTATTGTGTTGCAAAGAAAGGGAAGACTTATTCTATACAGTTGGTGCTGAAATCTCCTAATGCCTTCAAGATGTTGGGAGCGGGTTGATGCTTTATGGTGCAGATGAAAAGGACTTGTATTTTTCCAAATGTAACACAATGCCATCGCTGTTAATTTCCAATGCAGGCTGAAATTTTGCAGTCTACTCTCGAAATAGAGGACTCACAACCATTTGGAGCGGTTATCATTTTAGAGGGGAGTAATCTAGCTGTGTTGTTGTAATCTAGAGGGAAGTGCTCAGATTTGTAATCTGCTTCCCGGGGGCCACTGGAGTGGCACAGCAAACAAAGGCAGCTCGAAGATTGGAAGTGAGTGACCCCAAAGTGGCCACTTGCTGTTTACTTAACACAGAGACTGACGGCTGCGTACGAGGCTGTACTGTGTATACGTGACTGAGGTCACAAAACCACCATATGACTGCATAACAGCTCTGAACACGACTGCTAATAAAAGACTCTTGCCTCCAATTTGTCCCCATCATCCGTTGCTCTTTCTCCCTTAAATTTGGCAAATTTCCTGCTCTACCTATTGTCCCTGCCTCTGTCTGCAGTGGGACTAGGAGGGATTTGGTGGTTGGCATCCACTGTTTGTAGCAATCTAACTGATTTATACCTAGCTGACAACCCTAAAAATCCTTAGCCATGATTATGGTCACTTTAAAATTATCATGCACGCCACATAGATATAGAGGAATGTGCACAACAACCACAGTATATCCCAACAATCCCAAGGCGGTAGGGGGAACACCCAGGTTGTATGCCCTCAGCAGTTTACTGTATCCTAAACCTTAATCTTGTTCAAACCGTTCTCCTCTGCCACGCAAGTCGTTTAACTCAACCGCTTTGCTCTCCAGTATTTTGGGCATTTGTTGACATGGACACAAAACAAACAATCTATGTACCCCACAAAATCATTGATCTAACCATTTGCCGACGCCACTGTCACGCTCATTTGATTCCAATACAGCCCCTCCTCTGTGGCTCTCGCTCGGGGTTAATTCAGCCGCACGAATATGAAGCTGGTCATAAACTAGCTTTGGTGATGGTTTTCAGGGAGCATCCGTGTTTGCCCTACTGTCTACTGGTGGCCAAAGTGCCCTGCCCTCCTCTCTGCCTGAGCTCCTCTGACTCACACACCAAACACTGTTGCCAGGGCTACCATTTATTAATACTGGTCCATAACTTTGAGCCTCACCACCAAGCTACAATGAGGCTGATGGCTGACACAGCCACTGAATCCCTGGATACCCACAAACACACACACACATACACATGCACGCAGACACACACGCACACACACATTATGTCCAGCTGATGCAGACTGTGGGTGAGCGTTATCTATAAGGGAAAGAGGTTTTTAATGATGGGCAGGGTGTTCACTGAGACTGGAGTGAGGGATGGAGGTGGAATAAATTGGTCACTGGCGCCCCCCTCTGGCCATTTAGGTCACTTTCTTTTTATTTACCTCCCTTGCCCTGCTCACATTCACCACAACGTAAATCAACAATACACAGCGTAAGGCTGTGACCACTCAGTGTGAGGTGAGTCCTAATGACTGGAAGTGGAACAAGGAACGGATCATGTTTTATGAGTGACTTCCTCAATTTTAATTTATTAATTTATTTCAGTTTTTACTTCTTCTTGGCCCTGTTTCTAAGTTAAAGGTCTATGATGCACTTTTTTCCATGGTACTGTAATGATGTAATAAGTGACGCCAACTATTACTGTGTAACTAAACTATTTTTATTCAGAACTTTTCCATGTGCATAAAGTTATATGCGCTCAAAAATCACTCCTCCAATAAGCTGAAAATATGAATAGGATAATTGGGTCAGTGATATGTTGCAGTGTTGTTGCTCTATGATTAATTGAACAGCCACAGAATTCAAGAATCCAAGTTTGTGTACTTGTACGCACACAAAAGGCCTACACACACACACACACACATACACACACACACACACACACACATTTTTTAGTTTCAGAATAGCACATATGAATTTCAGCTTGAGGTATTTTTGACCAGTGTGCTCTGTGGCTGCACAAAATAACAATGGAGCAAATGCACCCCCACCTGGCCGAATAACGTTACTGACTGACTGTTATTGTTTCAAATGCATTCTTCACCATTTTGAAAGGGTTGCGTATGTCAACGGTTTATTACTAGGAAGTTCTGATTAAAGGGTTACATAATCATTTTTATTACTGCTCTATCTATGGGTCTATGGGGTGTATGTATTACAGAAATTATGAAGCTATATCAGCTTTAAGACCAATAATGTGTTTTTTATTGGCCCATATGAAGCTCATATTCCCTACATAACAACAGATGGTGTCCAAACATTAACAGCTGCATATCATAACTGCCTCTCCCCTTAATAATGCAGGCTACTTTGGTCCAAGGTCAAAATACAGCCAGGCTTTACTGAGTTCCTTATTAACTTCAGAGTTCTGCAAGAGCGCAGTCACTTAGTGCATGGGTTTTCAAACTTTTTCATGACGTCCCAAATTGACTTTTGTCAGAGATAGATATTTTGATTTGTGTTAAGTATTAAATTGTTTAGATGTCAATATTGAACACTGACAAAAATAATGTTAAAATAAGAACTCACACACTTTTTTGTATGATCATAATTTCTAGTGAATTAATTCATAATGAAATTACACTATTCCTTTATTTGTTGAAGACCCATGTTCAGCATGTTGGTGCTCAGTGTAGACCTTATTTATTTAGGTCCTTCTTCTATTTTTTGTTGTTAAGTTCTAAAGTCACTTCTCACTTCCTCCCATTTTACAGCTGGCTGCTTGTAATGCTGGTAATCTAGGAAATTAAAATCATTTTACTGCTGTACTGACTGCAAATTGATCTGGATAAGACCATTGGTGAAATATTTAAAATGCAAACAGACTGCAAAATGCAGTTAGCTGTAGATCATGATAAATGTGAATTTGTGTGCACTGCAGCTGCATTGCAGGCATTAGTCTCCTTGAATATAATTTTTAAAGCAGCACCAACTTAATATTTGTCACTTATTTATAGAAATGCAAAGGGTGAGCATCACCAGAGCAGTGTTTCTGTGCTGATATTTTTATCAAATTAAAAGTACAAATTTTAATTGAAAGGGAATCAATGGAACATCCCAACCATGTGATTATCCCTTATTCATAAAGCGTAGATGTATCCTTGAGTTTAAACCTAAAATGAATAATAGAAGGATTTTTAAATAAGGGGTTGGTGGAGCTGATCTTACAAATCAAGGAAAGGAAAAGGAAAGGAGTTTCAAATTAAGAGACTTTGATCATTACAAGTATTTCTTCTCATTACTTGTCAGTCCAGGAGAGCGACATCCCTTGGCCATGAGTCCCTGAACGCATCGCTTGTTGTGCCTGCTGTCCACGGTCCTGACGGCATTGGCTGTCTTAGATCTGATAGACGTAATAGATCCACATGAGAAATGTCGCCCATGAGGAATGCCCTTCACTGTAGATTTCTGCTTTCTTGTTATTCTCCCTGCACTTTCTTCCAAGTTGCTGGATCTTGACAGTTGCTACCTGAGCAGCCTCCTGATCCTCTTTCCTGAGTACAGCCTTTGCCAAGACTGCACTGTGCTCACTTTTGGCGACATAAAGACAATTCAAAAGTTATCTGGTGCAACAGTCTCATCTCTGCACTTGGGTACAAATCCTCACCTAGGAGTAACAGCAAGAACCCAGCAGAGATTAATTAGACCTGCACAGCCCTGAGCGCCTACGGTCAGCTTGTAGGCCAGCATGAAATAACCTTAAACCAGATCCACAAGCAACTCTCAGACCTGACCTGCCCCTTTCGTGGCCTTACAACCGCGGTAGCCTGACCACCACAATGAGATCTACCAGCTGCTTGGGGAAAAAAAATCCTGCAGCTGTGAGGTCCCAATGGGGCCACTCACTCCATCTGGTGTGTCATCCTGGGAGGACCACACCCTGGAGTTCATCCAACGCCGGCTTTGGTGGCCAGCCATGTGAAAGCATGTCCAGTCGTTTGCTGCCTCATATTCTCCCCATATCTCTTATCAACATCATCCTGGCCTTCAATCCCAAGATACTGTCTCATCTGTCCCCTCCATCCCATAGCAAAACAGTGATACCGGTGATATTGGAGAGATTTTCTAAAGCACTACTTTGAACAAACTGCTTTCAGCTAAAGGGACCACAACGCTATCGTGAATCATGTATTCCGTTTAAATGGGCTGACCAGAGACATTTTTTCAGACCAAAGTCCGCAATATGTCTGTGACCTATGCAGAGCCACTGACATTCTGTTATTGGGGGTCTACTAATCAGGCTGAGAGGCTTAGAGAGGCTTGGAGACTATGCTGCAATTCAGTTTCAGCCTGGTGTTCAGGTCTGGTTGTCAGCCAAGGATCTCCTGTGAAGGGGTGGAAAGTCGTAAGTTGGCACCTTGTTCTGTGGGCCCATTTGAGGCACTAAATAAAGTTAATTCTGTTTCCTGTCATCGGAAATTGCCTCCTCCATGAGGGTGCATCTTTTGTTCCATGTTTCTTTGTTGAAGCCTGTATCTACCAGCTCCTTGACACCAAAGGACGTGTCAAGTACCTTGTTGAGTGGGAGGGTTTGAGTCCTGAGGAGAAGTCCTTGTTGACTGGGAGAGTTTCCTTTCCTATTTATATGGTCCTTAGGGACAAAATCCTCCTAGTCAACAAAGTGCTTGACACCGTTTTTGGTCCTGAGGAGAAGTCCTGGGTACCTGCATGGGCAATACTGGACCGGGCCCTGATTCAAAACAGCACTATGACTATGATGTGGTAGGAATATCAAGAGATATTCCTGAAGACAGTGTACTGTTACATGTCAGTCCAGGACAGTCCTCTGATCTGTGAGTACAACACCTGTTGCGCCTGCTGTCTAGGGTCTTGATAAAAACAACCCGATTGCCTCCTGGATCCGGGAGGCTTGCCTAGAGGATCCTAGAGGCCAACAGTCGAGGCTGTGGGCATGTTCATGTGATGTAACCTAGTTCTGGTCTGTTTAGAAGTGTTGCACAAACCATCGGCCAATTCACTGTGTGGAGTTTTTCTGTTGTTGTTGTTGCTGTTGCTCAAGAGATAAAAGCAAAGGTGAATTTCTGTCTTATTGTGGTACCTGGATACTAGATTTTCTCTGTATGAAGTGAAATGTTATTGACAGTATGAAGTAACAGTAGAATGTTTTTCACAGTAACCCTTCAATTGACCGCACACATCCATGTATGCGCGTGCACACGACATATTTAATAGTGCACTTGAAAGTAGGAATCCCCTGACAGCCACTGTGTAATTCAAACTCTGACTATGGCAACCAGTTGGTCTGCCTTGTTTACCCCCCCAACCCCACCCGCCTGACACAGTCTGTGCAAAACAATTGCACACAATCTTTGAAGTCTAATAAATCGGTCAGTAGAGTTGCAGACTTGACATAATACAAAGAGGGAGACACCACTCACAAGGTAACCAGGTAATCGCTGCTGCACAAAGTGAAAGTGACCATAAATCCATCCATCTGACCACATCACATTTTTCAACATCTCTGGAGATTAGTGCCAATGGTTTTTGCACTACTGAACTCATAAATGTGCATTTGTCTCAATGTATTTTTTTTTCACTGAACGTGTATTTGGCACAGATTATGTTGGTTGTTAATAATGGAAATGTTTTGGATAATCTGCAATTTATTTGTTGTAGTGGTAAAATCTAAAATATATAGAAGATCAGAGGTGGTTATATGTAAAAAAAATATTCAATGTTGAGATGTGAAAAATTAGAGACTTCTGATTTGACTTAACTTGTAGCTCAGTGTGTCCGTCTCATCTCTGCACTTGGGCCCAAATTCTACCAACATGTTGTACTTCTTTTAATCTCAATTTAGAAATACATTTCTCAAAGGGAACATGACAGGACGGCACAGTGGTGCAGAGGTTAGCACTGTTGCCTTACAGCCAGCCAGGATCCTTTCTATGTGGAGGTTGCATTTTCTCCACATGTTTTCTGTTTCCTCCTGCAGTCCAAAGACATGCATGCTAAATTCAGTGTTTGTATTTGTGTACCTTGTGATGGACTGGCAACCTGTCCAGGGTGTTTCCCTGTCTTCCACCTTAAATAGACCTGGGATAGACCTGCAACCCTGATTAGGATAAGTGGTTATGGAAACTGAATGAGTGATGAAAAAAATAATTATCACTACTTATTACTTTATTTTGAGCCATGTTATATCCCAGTCTATGTCTATTGTGCTATGTCAGTCTATGTCTGAGACAGTACCAGCTTTACTAAGGGTTATTATTATTAACAATAAGATAGCATTAATAATATGACTCCATGGACCTCCACTGAAGTCATTATTAAAGCCATCCAGTGTCCCATGAAGATGTTACCTAATATAGTTCTTTTTCACCTCATGTGGTTGCAATGTTTATAAAATCACTTGGTGTTTATGCATTTTTTCTCGCTGGCCAGATTTCAATAAGAGATCCTTCTCATTCTCCGAGGAGATTTTCTGGTTGCTATGCAATAATTTGCTGGGGATCTTATGACTACCCAGAATCCGGCCTGTTTATATGTTTAAGCACAGACTAATGTGTCTCTGCTCAATGATTTCTCCCGGCCATGGGCTCTCTCTCTCTCCTCCTCCTCCTCTTCTTCGTCCTCTTTGTCCTCCTCCTCCTTACAGCTGAGTGGCATTACACTTGGCTTCAATACAAGGATTTAAAAATACAGAAAGCAAGATTTTTTGAGGGATTACCAGGAGTAACCTAAAATCTATGAATCTCCACACATAGACGCCAATAATACAGGCAAATACAAAAAAAATGAAAAATACAGTTCAGTCACACACATTCTCTCTTGCATCTATGTGGATGTATATAGCTTTGTCCTTATTTTTATAGCATGTATTGGCTGTACACCAGGAGCCTTGGCAATGCTCGTCCTTTTGGGGATAAATTTAGTGAAAAAATGTTTATTGATGTTTGAAATGGCCCTAGGACAGCATAGCTAAACAGGAGAACCATCGCTGAAGTCCTGTCTCCTCTTCACAGTTGCATCAGCATGCTGCTCAGTCAGGTGTGCAACACAGGCAACATGCAAGGGGGAAAATAGCAAAGTGGACACAGTCGCTTGACACGTCGTATTTTATGGCAGGGAGCAAAGAAATTGTTCCTAGCCTGAGATCCACCCCCAAAGCCACTGCACATGATTCCTATCAGAGGGCCGCTGTGAGTGGAGAGTGGTCGTAAGGAGGGAGAGAGAGAGAGAGAGAGAGAGAGGAGGAAGAGAGGAAGAGAGAGAGAGAGAGAACGGACAGTCACACTCACACTACCAGACACCCACACACACACATTTTCTCACTAAACACCCACACACACTTTGTCACATACGCTGCATAAACATTGGAGCACCTGCTTTGTTGCCATTCTGTCTGTGGATTCGCTTGTGACAGCCTGATAGTGCCAAGATGCCTTCCTATGGCTGGCTGTTGGCTCTGTCCTTAGCAGCTCTGGCAGGTAAAAGTTCATTTTTATACTATTTAATAGTTAATCTGTCTGTGTTAATAAGTTTCAAGTGTCTGCTTTCTGTGTGAAGACTTTTATCGGTGTACAGTGAAGAGAAATATTTCCAAATGTATTTAATAATGAAAGAGACTGAAATGCTGGGACAACTTAAAAACAAATAGTACTTGGCAATTTATGATAGGATTGCATATGGTGTACTTTGCAGTGGAAATATGGTTGATGGCATATATTTAAAATGCCTCCTCCAAATAAATTTATGTGCATGTTGGCTCATAAATAAGACTCATAGCTTGCAAAGGGGGCATAAGAAATTGCCATCTGCTCTTCACATGCCTGTTGGTTTATTCATTGGGATTTCTTTGCATAAAATTTGGCTGTGGGGGAGTCTTATGGGAATGACAGCTTTGTTCAATACCCGTGTCTATTTTCATGTTAAATGGAGCATCCATGTGCATGAACATGACTGAATTGCAGTATCCTGATTGATTGTGTCTTTGATGTTTTTTTGCATGGCTGTTCTTGTTTCTGCTTGGTCTTCACTGACAAGAGCTTCTTCATCGCCCTTCAGTTTGATTGACCACTGACATTTGTCCTGGGACGCTGAGATTTAAGCCCCATTGATTTTTTTTTTTTTTTTTTTTTTTTTCCAAGAGGGAAAATTCCAAAGCTGGCCCTTGCTAGTCACAATGTCAGAAAAGATAACACAAGATAAGTTACCAAAAGGGAGCGGCACTTTACTCTGATCTGAGAATGTGCTTACACAGCTGAGTTCAGCCGCTTCATTGTGTCACTTTTCCAAGGACTCTTGCCTGTGCTTTTACCATCACAGGAAAGTGTGTTGCTGCTGTTGCAGATGGGAGCGCTGAGAGGAACTGCTCTGTATCCCCACCGGTAAGATCATCTTTTGGGCCACATGTGCATGGAAGCACTGTGATTGTGAAAGTGGATGATACTTTGCACATAACCATGAAGTTGCAGTAAATAGGCAGTCAAAATTCAGCTTTGTAATCCACCTTTTAAAAGCATAATATAACTTTTGCATTCATCATAACTTCAACAAAGTAAATTTCAGGAATTTTCCTTTTCATATTTTTTTTTACAGTTCCATATATTACAGATCACTGCACACATATTATAGTTAATGATTACAGTGACAGTGGGAGATACGCAAAGGGATGACTCAGCAGTCCTCCAGGTTTTAATTAA
>OMLF01013733.1:0-11556 GCA_900302615.1 Holocentrus rufus | reverse complement strand
TCAAATGCTATTAAATGTAACAAATTATACCGTAAATATAAATTGATTATCTTATATTTATGATAATGAAACCTTTTGAAGGCACTTGATGATCTGGCAAACAGCCAGTTTCCATGAGCGGAAAGAATTCTATAGCCTAGTTGTATTTTGAGTCCCACACCACTTGTCCTTGCAGACCAATGGTATTCCGTCCTCTTCTAGTTATGATGCCTACTATTAGAGAATTGTTTGTGCCTATCTTCCAAGCGCTGCTTATCAATTGGTTAACTATTTACAGAAACCATGATTTCAAATTCAAAATGCACTTGAACTGATCACTTTACACTAGGTGGAAAGGCAGTGTAAGCTTCCCGTTGTTTCGCGACTTTAAACGTCACTCAAACTTTCAACGATTCTGATTGGTTTATATCCAAAACAATGACTTTTGTAGCCCCGCCTCCTGCCTTCACTACGTTTTGTGCCCCGCGGAAGTTGGTTTCGGTGTAGAGACGTGATGTTGTTAATTTGCACGAAATATTGTGAAATACATTGAAGTTTTTAGCGTTTTCATTTGGTCGGTTTGGTGTACTGTTGCAGAAGAAGACAAAGAGTACGTTTAATGGGCATTATATTTTGGTAACTTCATGCAGGAAGAAAATCATTCCGAGATGAGCTAGCTAACTGTTAGCTAGTTAGCATTAGTAATTAGCCAGCCACTGTAAGTAATGTTAACGTTATATGGTACACCTATAGATGTTATTTTGATTTGATAAAGTACAGTGATTCAGATGGCTGCAGTCAACTTAACAGCATAATGTATTGGTGTCCCTTAATGTATTTTTTCGGTCGCGTAAGAACGTGAGTGTTGTACTCCTGAGTTTCATTGGTAACTTGTAGTATGAATGTGAAACGTATGGCTAGCCAGCGACCTGTCCGATTGAGAAAGCTTAGAGACAGTAAGGTAAACAGTCATATCTGACTGGTCGCCATCAGACCGAAAAAGTGTACTACTGTTATGTCCTATAGAAAGACTGTTGATTCAGCTTCTGCAAAACTGTTGCTCTTAGGTTGTTGATAGAGTCTGTCAGTTATTTGGAGGGATTTTTGTGGGTTTACTCTTCAGTCTTGTATTGTGAAATCTAACTTACGGTGTCTTGTGTCTGTACCTAGTCTGAGCAAAATGTTGGAGTGTGGGATGCTAGAACGGGACAAACTTGCTCTTCGGAAGCGCTCTGCGGTTCTCTGCAAAGAGATGGTGGTGGATGAGCTGTTTATTCAGTCGCTGCAGGCAGACGACATACTTACAGAAAGCATGGCAGAGAGCATACTGGTATGTGAATGGCAATACTTTGAATTTCACCGATCAAATCTAGACTGTCATCTTCTTTTTATCCGGTCACAGAATTACATTCACAGTAGAAGTCTTTGTCGGTGACCTTCCATGATTTCTTATCTGATGTCCTGCTCTACTACAGGCTGAGCAGACTTCTCATAAGCGCAACTGGCGTTTACTCTTCCTCCTGCCCAAACGAGGGCCCCGAGCCTTCAGCAGTTTCTGCTCAGCTCTCAGAGAGACTCAGCAGCAGCACCTGTGCACCCTGTTCACACAGTCACCAGAGAGTGATGGCACAGAGAGGAATGGGAATGGGGAGGTGAGCATACATTTCATCCAGCATCATCACATATGGTGTAAGCCTTTAAGCCCTCTACACATTACCCATACAACTCTAACTTACATCTGTTGTCATAGAAATGGGGGATGCCGTAATGTTGTTATCAAACAACTTCAAGCACATTCTGAACACACTGAATTAGATAATACAAATCCAAACAACCTCAGATAATCCCATACACATCGGAACTGCCACACTGGATCCAACATTGTTTGATGTGCATATTGGTTGGTGTTTGCTAGGAGTTGTATGGGCAGTGTGCAGGGGGCTTTAGACTACCAATTTGTATCAGACTGTATTTAGTGCATTCTGTAGAGTGTTTTTGCTCACATAGGTTTCAGTCTCTAACAGGGCCAGAAAGAGAGGCAGGGGGACTTTGCATGCAGACATCTCAGACACCAGAGAGGAAGAGAGAGGTGAGCGTTATGCTTCAGCCAGGAATGCTTAACATGATCATTTTCAATTATTTCACAAAACTGATGGACAAAAGCTGTTCATTTTTAGTAATGACACATTTGCTCTATTGGAAGATTTTAAAATATTTTCAAAGATTAAAAAAAAAATTGATAGTGTTACTCCACATACTTCAGTACTACTCCCGTTGCATGGTCCTCCGCAGACAGCCTCAGTAGAAAGGGAGGAAAAGAGTGAGGTGAGCAGCACTACATCATACCCAGTCCAAGACTCAGATGGCCCCCTGCACCCAGAGCCATCACTCAGACAGCTGGTCCCAGACAGGGAAG
The DNA here is from genome assembly GCA_900302615.1 of Holocentrus rufus. NCBI lineage: Eukaryota > Metazoa > Chordata > Actinopteri > Holocentriformes > Holocentridae > Holocentrus > Holocentrus rufus. The sequence goes on along the minus strand of OMLF01013733.1, from coordinate 9,161 downwards.
ACGAGAAGAGAAAAGAGAGACAGAGGAGCAAGAAGAGAGGAAGAGATGAGGAGACAGATGTGAGAATCAAACCTCATCCATCTTAGGTTAGATAGCCAGGTGACCTGCTGAAGTAGTCAGACAGCAGGCAGCAGAATCCCCAACAGTAAACTTATGAATTAAAAGATGTCATGCTCACAATGGAAACAACATATGCCAGTGACACTGCCAAAGAATGAAACTATTTATCAGCCTACTATTCTTTGCCGCTCCCCAGCTTGTTATGTATTGTAAACAATAATTTGTGCATGATTTTGTATTCCAGAGGTTTGTGGATTCTCCCCTCCCATTTCCCACACAAGAGGTAATTGCTGCTAAGAGAGCAAGGACACATGGTGAGTGGTATTGCAGCGTGGTCTGCATTCAAGATCAGATGAGTTTCTCTGCAACAGATTTTATGCACAATATTTTTCTGTCTCCTTGGAAACTCAAGGTGGGGTCTGGGAAAGGGGTTGATTTGTGGTTATGTTTAGAGAAAATGGTAATTTAATGATTCTGCACACTCTGTAATCAAATTATGTAGGCTACTTTTACATAAAGAGATTGTTCAGGCCAGAAACTAAAAAAGTTGAGCTCGTGTGTTATGTCATATATCCTTATCACTGAAAGACGTGGGACTGTGGCAGCTCTGGCGGTTTGTCTCGACACCAACAGGCGCCACGCCCCAACAGTGACTCACTCACATAGCTCTAGTACAAAGGTTACTGTCATACATCTAATAACTTCACAAAATCTATTTAATTTTGAATTGTAGTAGGAACATGCAGAGCTTAACAAATCCTGTGTGTGTGTGTTCAGAGTCCATGGAGATGAGTCTGGATGCAGACAGTCCCATCACTACTGCTGTGCTTCCCTGCACTCATGACTTCTACCTCGCTCACAGCCAGCAGGTAAAATACTTCAGTCCACCAGGTCAGACAAACAGGTTAGCAGAGGCGTTTTGGCCTGTGGCCTAATGACAAAATCAGTAGTGCCAAACTGCCTGTCTCAGCTAAATTTTAAAAACACTGACATAGTTGGCTGCCCACTATCACATGATTGATTATGACAGTTGTACTGCATGAATATATGCGTTATATTTCATTTGAAATACCAATAATCTGAATATTTTTTGCAGAACTTTACAAGATACAGGGAAAAGCAGCCATATGCTGAAAATCAGTGGCATAAAAATAGGCATTATAGAAATATCACTGCCATTTTATTTTATACAGTTTTTCTGTGAGTTTATTGGAGCCTTTCTCATGTTTGCCCTCTGTTTTTCTTTTTCTTTCCTCTGTCGCTCACTCCCTCTCCACAGTCATACAAAATGGCCTCATCCCCTCGCGGCTTTGCCTTGGTAATCAGTAATGTGACCTTTGACCCTTGTGCTGCCCCTGAACTCGACGCGAGGAAGGGCGGCGAGGTGGATGAGGAAGTCCTGAGGAAAGTCTTCACAGAGCTGGACTACTTAGTCACTGTCCGCAGAGACCTCACTGCCCAGGTACTGCACACTTACACACAGAGAGAGAGAGAGAGAGAGGATGATTCAATAAAAAATAGCATTTATAAAGTGAATGAGCCAGCGTCTTTTCTTGAAAGGCATAGAAGAAGGAAGTCATAAAGAGAAATGGTCAGCTGTAAACAAGAGCGTAACCGTTTGACCTCAGACATGAGAAGCTCAACACGGCACTGCTGTCACCAAGGCACTTGGTCTAGTGACTTTATTTATTTATTTATTTATTAGTATTTTATTTATTTATTATTTTTTAAGAAAAGTACCAGAAGTGTTCAGCATGTCATTTCAGCCCAGTTCCCATTTTGTCACAGATTACTGTTTGAAGTGTATATCAGTGTCACAGAGCAAATACACACTGCATTTGAAAATGTATCTGTTGCTGTTTAGCTTATCGTGAGTGAGCAAGTCGGGATGTCAAGAGTCTTGACACTTACCAGGGTACCTGGTATTAATTGGCACATTGATTGCAGGGTGGATTGATCCATTGACTTTTCAATTCTAGGATGGTCTCTGTAATCAAGAGGCCATCTCACCACCTTTTAAACACATGTTGAAAAAGCAGCTGGCAAAGAAAACTGTTGAAAGCCTTGGATATCTGCTGCTCTCTGGTAAACTCCTCTCCCTCATGCTTCTCTTTGTGCAGGGAATGCGGATGTGTATCGAGCAGTTCAGCCGACAGCCAGATCACCGGACAGTAGACAGCTGCGTGGTGTGTCTGCTCTCCCATGGAGTGGAGGGAGCGATATACGGCACAGATGGACAGCTGCTGCAGGTGCGTGTGTTGGTGTGTTTGTTTGTTTGTGGGTGTGTGCAACATGTCCCCTAAGGATAAAGATGCAGCCCCTATTCAGACATTGATTCTATTCCTTGATTACTTTCAGCTGGACTGGGTGTTCGAGGCCTTTGACAACGCTCACTGCCCACTGCTGCAGAACAAACCCAAGATGTTTTTCATCCAGGCCTGCAGAGGAGGTGAGGCTGTGTACCTTACTCTGTTTGCCCCCCAGTTATTCTTTGCAATTACATGTATAATATTAAATTATTAAAGAACAATTCCAGTGTGGTTGGACCTTTTAGCTCATTATTACATATTATATCCATTTAATGGTAATTTGCATGCATGTGCAATGATTAAAGGTATTTTTAAATTAGTTTTCCCACTTGTATATGGCACATTGACTTCAATTCCAAATAGCATAGAAAACAACTCCGCAGGCTACTAATTTGGTAATCCATCACTGTGAATGAGAAGCTGACAGTCTCGTTTTACAAAGTTGCATCAGAATGCTAATGTCAGGCCTTAAATGTTTACATTTTATATACGGATGTAATGATTCTCCAAATCCAGGGCTCAGTTCAGATTTTTTTTAATAGAAAAGGCGCACAAACAAATTCTTTTTCATTAAATCAACTACAATTTGGCAATAACACTATGAAGGTAGATTAAGTTTATAAATTAACTTAACATAAATCAGCTAAGTAAACAAAAATAAATAACAGCATGGAGCATTTCACCAGCTATAGCAGTAAATGAACATTAGATTTTGAACAAATATGGCTTAAAATTGTGCTTTACTGGGAGTTTAATAACAATATTTAGACTCACAAGCGCACAACCAGTTGTGACTTTTATGCTGTTATTGCAACAGCCTTGAAGAGCAAGCACGTTTTTATGGACCTTAGCCCATATATGGGTGTGATGAATGGCTTGTGATGCGCTTTAGACTGCCTTGGGTAATTCTTCTGATCTCTGCAACACTCTTGAGGTGCCAGCCTATTACTCCTTATGTCTGCTCTCACCTCTCTGGCCGCTGGGACATTCAAGAGGGAGCTGGGCTGTCATATCACAGCCATCCGTTACCCACACACTGCCAAATGTGGTGGGTGGTATCATTCAGCTGGCACCATAATGTTCCTGCATTGTGCTGCAGAACAGAGTCACTAAATATCACCGGAGCAACAGAATGCATATGTACTGCCTCCAAACATTCCTTAAACATGCAGTTAATCTATAGCACCAACCTAAATGTCTTAAATGTAGTTCCCCTTGGCCAGTTCATATTATGGGCGTCACAGCTAATGGGTGCTATGCTCTGACAACATTATTATGCAGCCTTTATGTTTTTAGCTTACCATTTGATGCAAATGCTGCTTGAATTAAATAATTTACCAGCTCTCCTGATGACACCTGACAGCATAATCTCACCTGTTATTCTCCTAATCCTTCTGTCCAAATTGGACAGCTCGACACTCCCTCCACCTGTAGCTAATAAGCTGCACGTATTTCAACTCATCTAGGCCTCTGAGATTCTAATTTGACATGAAACATTTTCTTCTTAATTTCACCCCAGTTCACCTTTTTGTTGAGAATAAAAGAAAGAGGAGTTTAAGAAAAGTTAAGATAATGAGGCCCTTTGACTTTTTCTCCATTTAACTTGCACACTCATTTCAAATACTATGACGATAATCCACTGAAAAAGACCTCCTTAGCATTAATACCCAGAGTAATTACAGAGATTCATTTTCAGCTTTTGAGTGCCAGAAAATCCGCAAACCTCTGATTTGACGTCAACTTTATTTGTATTAAACACAAATTTGCCACGGATTTGGTCAGAAGCAAAAGATTTTTACTTGCTGGAAAAGATCATATTGGATATAAAAGTTTTTCTTTAAGCATTTTTATTATTCTTTGTCTTCCAGATGAGATGGACTGTGGAGTGGAGCAGGTAGACGGACCAAAGCGGACTTGCTCTCCAAGCTGTGAACAGCGGGATGCGGGAAGGGAAGGAGAGGGAGGTGCCAGCTCCAGAGAAACAAGGGAGATGGGGAGACCCAGGATTAAACTACCGCAGCGCTCTGACATGATCTGTGGCTTTGCGTCACTCAAAGGTCAGAGACTCTGTGAGTTTGTCTTTTTTAATTTTTTACCATTCAGGGGTTCATTCGAAATGTGCAGTTGTGCAAATGAATAACAATGTAAAAGCAATATGAAAACAATGGTGGTATGGAGAAGGGCAATGTTGGATGGAGCACAGACAGAAAATAGTCAGTATGGATGATATATATATACTTGCTTCAAGGAACAAAGGGAATATAAGTTGGTCAAACTTCCTGTGTAAGGTTGAACTTTCTCTGAAGCAGTGGTTATACTTTATTTCTCTGCTGGCATATCTCATAAATAAAATAACATCACAATTCTTCTTTTCACTGCCCCAGTTCTCCCTTTTGAATGGTAACAGTGTACGTTTCAAAGTCTGTGTTTTCAGCTATGCAAATACCAGAGCGAGATGTAACCTTGATGCTCACCTTGCATCTCATGTCAGTGTCATGATGCCGTTTTAAATGTTTGATGTTTCCTCTTTGAAGGTGCAGCAGCCATGAGGAACACCAAGAGAGGATCCTGGTTTATCCAGGAGCTCAACACAGCCCTCCGCCTCCGTGCCAGAGACACACACCTTGCAGACATCCTGGTCCAGGTAAACTTGAACACACGCATACACAATGTAGAATGTATTTTCTTGGGAGTATTTGATCAGTTTTATTTAGAACTCTTCCTTTACTTAATTTGTTCCTCACGTTTTCCTCTCCCCTTGTCTCCAGGTGAACAGATGTATCAAGGAGAGGGAGGGTTACGCGCCTGGCACTGCCCACCACCGCTGCAAAGAGATGTCTGAGTTCACCAGCTCTCTGTGCAAAGACCTCTTCCTGTTCCCCAAGTACCATCCCCAGTATTGACAAGCAAATATGCACGCACACACACACACACATACACACACACACACTCACACTATTCAAGAATTGCATTCTTGACCATTCCTTGCATTCAAGCCCCTCTTCACAACACACACACACACACTTGTTTATTCCGCTCCAATTACTGCCACACACTCACACATTCCCCTGTTACAACTCCACACACTCGTGTCCAAACAGAGGATTTATTCATTCACATTTGCCGTGCAAATACTGCCTCCCTAAACTCATACACATGCAGACATTGATAGAAATCTTGGAAACAAAAAAGGAAGAAGCTTATGTTAATCTACATGTACTTGGAAATGGGCAATGTATTTGCATACAACTTATTAGCTAAGTGTATCCATCTGTGTCTATATGCCAGTTATGGGGTTTAAAAGTTTATCCTACTAACACACAAAATCTTATTTTTATGAATGGGGGGGGCTTTTGATTTCTTATTGCACAGCTTCTTTGAGGTTTCAAAAGTCTCTTTTTAAAAAATGTATTTTGTACACAGATCTATTTTTGTTGCTGTATTTTATATCAAATTGTTTTTATAAGAATTTTTAAGCCGATTCCCGATTTTGTATATAATGTTTATTCTAACTTGTGACTATTTCCTGTTGGTTGCCATAGCGACAGGCAGGGGGCAGTGTAGAATGATGAGGTTAATGCAGCTAAGGCAAATGCATTTCACTCTCTCTCTCTCTTTCATAATATTTTTCATAACTGTGACTCCATATGACATTTACTGTCATAACTGCAGTCAGCCATTATTTGACAGCTATACTCAACCACATTGATTATTTAAGAGTAAGGTTATTGCTGCAAGTTCTGAACTGCTCCCATTGGAACAGTTCACCATTACTTCTCGCTTACTTTTTACCTCATGCAGAGGAACAGCACCTTAGGGGCAGCTTCAAAGCAAAATGTTGACAGGTGTTTCGGTCCATGTTATTAGGATTCAGGGTGATTTGGGAAAATTCTGCTTTTTATCTGTAAATTGCACGATTGCAGCCGCTGATAACTTGTAAGTTTCTTTTCATATCATTTGTGTTACTGTAGACCTGGCCCTCCCACGGTGGTGGTCTGCCATGGGAATGTGGTGCTACTTCTGAGGTCATGCACCTACAGTATGAACTCTGACCTTTATGCTAACTCTGACTCCTTTCTGCCTATGAGAAGACCCCACACTTTTAGTTTGTCCCCCTACTGTATTTTTCTGTTACTTGTTTTGCTGTATGAGATACAGTAATCATTCAGCTCTTATTCCTTTTGTCTTCCTGTAGCATAAACAATATGCAGTTTTCTAAAAGCAGCCTGTGCCATGTGTGAAGGATCTGTTCGATTTATGACCATTGTGGTGCATTTACAGTATACTGCATAGCTTTGACAGCCCCCCGCACACACTTTGAAAAAGTTGTCAAGCCTGAATGAGTATTGACATTTCCCAGAAGAAACCTGACCAGGCAAGTGTGTTTTGTTACAACAGTGTTGTAGTGTGAAGAAAAGATGATATGGTCAAAAACAGTATTGATTGTTAACTATCTGTAAACAAGAGAGCGTGTACTTTTATGCTGTGCATAAAGTACTCCTCGAGTAGAGTTTATCTTGGGTGTTGGATCTGCTTACTCCTCTTAATTTTGATGATTAGGGTGGATAATGTAAAACCAACATTGGAACAGTATCAAAGTGTAACTCTTGCTGAACTGAAGGGTCAGGTTCACTGCCAAACTGTGGTGAGGCTCAGTGTGGGAGGCGGGGAAAGACTTTATTTCTGTCAATAACAATGACTGCCAAATGTTCTATACAATAAACAGCTCATGGTTTTTTAAAATCAAACTCAGTGTTTGTCTGTTTGTTTTATCTTTCCAGTTGCGTGCGGCCACATGTCTGCACTGCGCCTGCATGCGTGTCTGTGCATGTGTTTCCCTACCAGAGGGCATGAATCGGTTTGGTTGGATACTCCAGCGAGTGTGATAACTACGCACGCATGTACACTCTGCATACTCCGCTTTATTTGATCCTCCTTGTTGCTGTGTTTGTGTGTGTTGTTTCCTGTGTACGGCCTGTCCCCTTCAACCCTCGTTCTCAGGTATAGTGTAACTGGCTCTCAGCTATTCCGCTGCACTCAGGTCTCTCCATGCTGTGGCCGAGTCGTCTCACACAGCCCACCACCGGTGATAATGTTCTCTGTGTATCAGATAGAGCCCCAGCCAGCTGTCCCCAGTCATTCTCCCTTGACACACACACACACACACACACCGGCGGTCAGAGTGACACATTTCTCGCTAGCCTCCGGTGCGCTATGAGATTAGGCTGTTATGCATTTGGCGTGTGGACCACAAAGCAGGGCGGGGTTAAGGGGGATCTGCGTGTGTGTGTGTGTGTGTATGTGTGTGTGTACATGTGTGTGTGGTTGTCATATGCCTCCCTCATCAGCATGAAAGGAGGAACTGGCAGAAAGAGCCACAGATGAGTTCGAGATGTTGAGATCAGTTTGTCAGAGTGGGCCGGCGTCTCCGGGGGTTGTAGCAGTAGAAATCTGCAGCGTTGGTCCACCAGGCTTTCAAGTCTTGTGGTTTCACAAGTGTCAACATGCAGCCACTTTGGGGAATGATGTGAACCACCATGCAGGAGGGCTAGGCTAAATAATATGCAAAAAAAACCTGCAATTATTTTGACAGACATTGCAATTGTGATAAGATTGACAGTTTTAGTGGGGATGATAATTTTGCGTCGTAATTTTCATTTTCACTGGAAAAAAAAAATTAAGATGTTTTTTATTTTCTGGGCCTGCACCGAACAAACGTGCAGATTTGTGGGCCAGGGCATCTCTATAGCACCAATGAATTTATAGCAGTATTTTATCACACATTTTACCTTTATCAAAATAGGTGCAGCTCCTGCAATCTGGACAGTGATCTCAACATGTTTTGATAAATTGTTCAGCTCCACTATGCAGCACAAAGTCTTCTGTCTGTTCGCTCCCCAATATCCAAATATCTGAACTTATAGGAGACATTAAGCAACATAGATGTTTCTTTACCGTGTTCCACTGCGGGCTTTATGAGGGAACATCTGCCATGTTGCATTTTTGGGGGTGTGGACTGCTATAGCATGTGAGTGTTATGGGGGATTGCCTTGAATCATTGGCTGATTAGGTGAGAGCTGTCATAGGGGTGTCATGTGCACCTTCCTGCTCACGTTGCAGGGGCAGCCCTATGGGGGGTGCCCCCCTAACCCCCACCCACTCGCCCCCTGTCCAAACAAGAACACTCCATCCAAAAACACACCTAATGGCCGGCTGGCAGGGAGGGTGCTGCTAAGGGCAACAAGTTGTGTGTCTGCATGTGTGCGCGCGTGTGTGTGTGTGTGTTATTAGGTGTCTGCAGTTCTAATAAAGGAAAGCACTGCGTCCTCTGCTGCCTCATCAGATCGCTCTGCTCCGCGTTGTCCGCCTGTCTGTTTTTTTGTCCGTCCGTCCGTCCGTCCTGCGGTGGGAACTGGATGGCTCGCAGCCTCTGGATCATCTGGGGAAGACCGAGCGCGGGACAGACACCATCTTTATGTTTACGCCTCTATGCCTCTATCTAAATTTATCTACGTCCTGAGTGGATTTGAGAATGTGTGTGTGTGTGAGAGACTAAGAGGCCAAGATGATGTTTGTGTGTTGATTTTCCTTGAGCTTGTTTAAGTGTATGTAAGAGAGAGAGTGTGTGTGTGTGTGTGAGAGTGTGTGTGGTTTTGCCCACGCCATTGGAAATGCTGGGGTGTCCAGCGAGGTTATTTTTGGGTCAGTGACAGCGTGTCAATGGCTGCAGATGCGTCGCAAAGGAAGGCTCTGAGATACCAACAGACCCTGGTAGGTCTTTCCCTGTCTTCC